>NWSH02000323.1:738015-775184 GCA_002382865.2 Heliothis virescens
CTGTGCTTCTGATCACAGCCATTATCCCTTAAATATACGACAGCTAACTCTGTCATGGTACTTGTCATCTGTTTTTACGCGCCGCGCTTTTTTTGCTAGAGTTTAAGTGGAAAGGGTCATCAGCCCATTGTCGATGATCCCATCCTATACTTATCATTAAACTGTCTGATTGTAATTAACTCATTATAATAGGATAACAGGAGTTTCCTTCAGAATAATGTAAGATATATTTTGTTTGACAAATTGCATATTTTTAGTATCTCATTTCCAATTCTTCTCATATATTAATTTTGGCTTCACCTTCATGTCAAGTGATCCTAGTTCGATTTACCCTCATGCAGAAGTGTTAAAAGTCCTATGTATATTTCTTGATGCACATAATCTTGCAAACGAAACTTCTCAAAATCGTATAAACATAAAGTTAATACAAAGTTGTTTCTATTTTCAAACCAATGATTGTAAAACTGATTGCAAATTTTCCCTTATCTGGCACCTTTGTAACGCACCGCAAGTTTGTAACACCTAAAGAGTTCGATTATAAAGTAGTGAAGACAGCGAAAATAACCTTACCGCTAATGGATTCTTAAAAGAATCGTAAGTGCTTATCGCAGCTGTTGAGCTGAAGTAGGTAGACTTACTTTCAACGCGCTTGATGTCAAGCTAGGAGAGCTCATATACTATTTTAGAGTTTCCCAAAAACAATAAATCAATTACAATGTTTTTTTTTTAGTGTGACAGGCCCTTTAGGAAAGCAGAAGCATAAATCCCGTTATGTGGTGATCGTAAGTTAATAAAGTAATTATGGTTACAGGCGAGAAGCCGTACAAGTGCTCGTGGGAGGGGTGCGAGTGGCGGTTCGCGCGCTCGGACGAGCTGACACGGCACTACCGCAAGCACACGGGCGCCAAGCCGTTCCGCTGCCGCCACTGCGAGCGCTGCTTCTCGCGCTCCGACCACCTGGCGCTGCACGCCAAGCGGCACGCGTAGCCCGCGGCGCCCGCGGCCTCGCCCGCGCCCGCCCGCGCCCCGCACCGCAAGCGCAAGTAAAACGCACGCGCTCCCTTTATTTACAAGTATATTAGTGATTCCGTTTATAGGTTGTCGTGAGTTGTGAACACGGAATTGATTGTGATGGGCGCTGCTCCATACAGCGACAAGCCAAAGAATGCCGCTACATCGTAGTCAACACTCATTGCACCTAATGCTTTAAAGTTATTTTTTTGTTTTTAAGTTTAACGAGTTTTTTTATTCGGGAAAAATCTCTTGATGTTTCGGCAATTTATCGTTATGGTTCTTTGTTGCTAAGAGTTCGATTTATAGCCGTTATGTATTGCGAGCTTCGTGTATTTAGGCGCCGTCGCCTAGCGACGGTGCGAGTGTGCCATGAGTGGGGGGTGGCCCCCCACATGCATTTCAGTCGCGGTCATATTATTTATTGGGAAGTTCGGCTAATGATCCCACCGACGCCGAGCACGACCTTTAATATTTTAGGCTTAGTGCGTCGCGTTACCTGATGTTATGTCGGAGTCGCGAGTCAGTCGGAGAGCCCGCGCTCGCGCATGCCTCTAGCTCGAGCCATTATCTCAACATTAATGGCTTACAGAGTAACAAAATAAAAAATCCTAAGTTCTGAAGGTTTGCTTTAGAAGTAGTCGAAGGTATCGACCGACTGGCTCGCCATCTCTGCGCAGATTCGTATGTTTATTTTGTTTAACTGTATTTTATTCAGTAGTTTAAGCTTTTCCTTTACTCTTTCATTCCGATACTGTGCGGTTAGCAGGCCTTTATTTCGTTAGCTATAAGATTCTTTATCGTCTGCACTATTGATATTTGGCATGCCATTACACACATAGCGTGGTCGATCAAGTCGCCTACAGGGAGGGTAACATCTATAGTACATATTTTTTTTGTATTTTTGTAAAGTGAGTAACGCTACGTGTGTAGAGGCTTTACGTTGATTCTGGCGGGTACAATGGTCACTAATGGCGGTATTCGCGTGTTCAATCTTGATCTCAGTAAAATACAAGAACAGCACTATTTATGGCTCGCCATTATTTGCCATCGTCGCTTGTCTAAACACAGTCGCAAGTTTTCGTTGGTCATCTTGCTAAGACCGGTTACAGACGGACGTGGTATTGCTGCGTTTTGCTTTATAACCGGCCAGCATCCTGATCCTGAAAGACTTTTGTGTTCACCTGAATAGCACCAGGGTCTCTCGTCTCAAGATGCTGGTTGCGTAATGCCACTAACTTGTAACGGTAATAATGAATCAAAGAAGAATATCTTTCTATTATGATATCATCATATTTAAAGTCCTAATAAACATCCCAAGTTTTAGTTCGTGTAAGCACATGCTCTCGACGACACATCTCGGCATCTCAGCAGAATTGCTTCCAAATTTCTGCAGAATTACTTCTGCAAGTTGTGGCAGTTACGGGACAGTTAAAATATTCTAGTTAACTTTTGTAACTGGAATATAAGTATGAACAACGACTGTAAATAATAAATAAACTGCCATTTTAATATTCTAATGTACAGTGTCGTTGAGTCGTCAGTAACTGTGCATTTTTTATTGCATACCTCCCGGGGCCAATAATTTAGTCTTCCCGTTTTGATAAGTTCTTGTAACAATATGATGTGTTTTATATCTTTGCAGAGATATCACGCTCACTTAAAGTTCTTTAAACAATAACTATTATAAGACAATACAAATTTTAATATAGTCAAATATTTAACGTAATCCTCGACTGACTATAATTGAAAATAAAAGAAAGCATTGACTGAAGTAGAATTAAATAACTGATATGTTTTGTGTTTTGTTGAAAATTAGTTTGATCAATCAAATTTGTGATGATGTGAGATCACGCTTGTATTTGTGAACAAATAGTGTAAGATTATTAAAATGTCTTTTTTAAACTTAATTAAGATGAATTATAACATTTGTCGCGTGTGATATCTCTGCAGTTTAGTACCCTAGCACACGATACAACTCTGCATTTGCACTTCCGCTCATTAATCGTTAATATTTTGTCGTCCCATGTACCTAGTTTTTATAACATTTAAATTATTAAACCACCACGCGTTTATCAACTTAGTTAACAATATATTGTATATGTATATTATTGTTGATTAATATTGAATATTTGTAAATTTTATTTTGAAAATCTCAGTTGCTTTTAAATCAACTATATTTTATTGAAATTTTTGTCGACTGTCAAAATGGTTATTATTAAATAGAGATTACTATTTTGTTTTGACAGTAGACAATAATAGAATTACGTGATCAATAGCAATGTGACTCAAAAAATAATGATTGTATAATTAAAATTTTATGAAAATGTAAAATCAAGTTACACCGAACCTAAGCGAAGTTTTTCTTTTTTTTATAATTGATTATACAATATAAATCATCAATCATTAAAAATAATGGTAAACCGTCAATTTTAACTTTCTAAGAAAGTCAAAATTCATAAATTAAAACGTTAATTGTTTTTAATGATAATTATTGCTATTGGTTACACGTAATTAACACAGACATATACAGGGGGTTTTACACGCATGTATAGCTCACGCTTTCAGCGGGGTGCTCATATACAGGTTGATGCAAAAATACAAGATATATTTTAGGCATCTTTGTAAAAGTGTGTGTGCGTTTTGACAAGACCTGTATGAACCCCCAGCTAGCTTCTGAACCGGCTAGGAAGACTGTGTTGCATAACACAATATAAGGGTTAGGCTATATACGTAAAATCAAGTGTTAGCTGTACGAATTTAGCTATTAAAAGTCATACATAACTAAAATTAATAAATATCATTCTGCATTTTTTCTAGATCAATGTATATGTGTAACAACCGTGAAAACATAGATATAAGAAACAAAAAATATAAAAAAAATAATGTGATTCATAAATTTATTATACTTTAATAATGAAGTGAAACATGATAGAATTAAATGTTTCCATGTATGGTACGAATACCGCTTCATGAATGGTCTATGTGTACTAGGTATATGCACGACGGCTGGTAACTGCATATGTAGATTTGTAGAAATAATTTAGAGTAATATATAATGGGTTACCCGCTGAACTAAATCACCAGGATTATTCTCCTCAATCTCTTTATACATCAATTTTAATAATCAATTATTCCATAACAAAAAAAAAACATAGGCCTCTCCTATTTTATGTAATACTAAACGTCTTAGATTTTCTAAAGGTTTCTACAGTTATTAAATTGATATCAAAAAGCGGGTAACAGTAAAAAAATATACTAAAGATTCCATATGAATGTCAAACTACGTCATAATTGTATTAGAGAACGTAATATATAAACGAAATATACATTTATCTAATAATATATATACTTACATATACTATAAAAAATAGATAAATTTTCGTCATTCAAGATAAGCGGCTGTGTTAGAATCAACTCTTTGTATAAAATTTTCGACTCCACCGAATCGGGAAACGTATACAATATAATAAAAAATAGTATTTAAGAAGCATAAGGTGAAAATAATTATTTAAGGCAGATGTTTATTGATTTAGGTATTTCTATTTAGATTGACAGGTATGCGCAATAAAATGATTACAGGTAACATACGGATACACATGTCAACATAATTTCCTATAAGTATTTTTTTTAAACATCGTAACCGTCATAATTTTAGCTGACTGCTAAGATTTGAGTCAATCCTTTTGTTAGTAAATACTTAATAATATAAAAAAAAATATGAAAAACTAACGAGCTTTACAAACTAAGACGCACAATTTTACACTAATTTACAATTACATTTATATATAAAAATATTTATTTTGTTGCGTATCCCTGTGTATTTCAATTATTTTATGCGCGGTAATGACTAAATATTCACCAGTTAGATTCTTCCATTGATAAAATCATACTAATATTATAAAAGCGAAAAGTTTTAAGTGTGTGTGCTGAACGGGTTTTGATGGAACTTGGCAGTGATTATAGTTTATTCATCAAAATAAGATATAAGCTGTTTTTTATCCAGCAATAGTTCCCTGAGGAAGCAGGTGAAACCGGTGGCAGATCCTAGTGTAAAATAAATTTAGGTCAGTATGCCATTTATTTCAAGGACGGCCGGACCTACTTTCTATGAATTTTGATATCATAAAAACCTACTCGAATCGTATCAATAGACCATCATAAAATAATCTCATCTCGCAAAAGGCGCCAAAAACTTAAACGGATCAACAGTTAAGATCTTAAGAACAACAAAGAATAATCACTAAGCCTTCCATTACTTACATTGTATTTCCAAAATGCATACACCACCCAAAAATGTCTCACTGAATTCACATCAAGCCGCCACAGTAAACAAAGGTCGTACTTTATAGATGCATTGTTTGTTTTCATTCATAAATTTATCTAGATCTGTATAGTACGGATACGCGGGGACTGTAAAATCGATTGCCCGGGCTGCTAGGCTGTATGCGCGCGAACTGCACTGGCGCACGACTGCCCTCTACCGTAGTTATTGCGAACTAAAGCCTGCGCTTATTCGGGACGGACAGCGTCCCAATTATATCTCACTAATTGATATAGCTACTATGGCCTTGAACAAAAAATATTTATTTGTGAAAAAAAAAATGCTCGAATTATATTATTAATTCGCCATTTAATTTCTTTATATTTCGTTAAAAAAATAACATCCTGTTTTTTTTTCTATCTTACCGCGTATATTATATAAGATAATTATTTTGCTAACAAGGTGCCTTACTTTGATGGTCGCATTAGTATTCTATTGTCGTTATTTTCAATACAAATAAGTTAATTTTACTCCGTTAGTACATTCCAATGGGTCTCGATTCGGTCGGATATTTTGAATATCATATTATAAGGATATTTTTTGTGGACTTGTAATCGACTGCAGGACACAATATTTAGCGGTGGTTGAATTTGCTTTTGTTAATTCATTAATTTATTTGACACAGTTCGTTTCAGAAGTAGGTCAATGTTTTTACATTTTTCATGGTTTAAAGTATTTTTGTTTTCAGCTAAAATAGTACTGCCATAAGCTTTTTTATTCGCAGATTGAAACTTCAAAAATTATAAGATAATATTAGCTTTTTTAACATTTTAAATAATATACCATTTGTATTAAATATAAGTAAGCATTTTATAGAATTAAAAACTTCATAATGGTTGTCTGTATTTCAATAATGTAAAACTGAATAGGTAGGATATTCAAAGGTTGTACTAGAGAATGAAATTCAAAATTAGGCTAAATACCTAAAACAACGATTTAGGAGACATTTCAGTGTGTTGTGAAAAGCTTATGGTGGAACTTGAAGTAATTCTACCACTCACCTCAGACAGCCACACCTGAAACAAAAACATAAAATATTATTTCTCAGTCGGTTACAAGCTGTCTTGACAGGTCATTTCTGTCACAAATCATTTCGGTGACGTCACTATTGTAAACGTCATTAAATTGCCAAATTTCGTCACTGTTCTGATGACACACAAAGCTGCGCCTTTTTTGTAAAAGTTTGTGACTATCCAGAATGAATATTTGTGATATTGGGTTAGTCCCGGCCAGAACAATTATTGTGGGCTCAAAGTGTGAGTCGATAATTAAGGAAAAACACTGATTAATTAATAAATGAATGGTTGAGTATGAGCAAAGATTACATCACATAATGTTACCTTTTTAGCTTGTAAATTGATTAGCTTTAAATACATTTTTGAACAATTTGTTCTTTAGTTATAGTTTGCTAAAATGTTTGGGGTCCTGGGCTGTTAGCACAGAGTGGCTAGATGCTAGATACCTAATAGACTAGTTCTGTGCATGCAGGCCCAAGGTCCCATCGCCAGTGTGCAAGTGACTGTGAGAACCTTTTTGTATTATTCTAAATAATAATTAAAATTGTTTGATTATTGGATACTTGTCCAAATTTGTTTCACAAGCTTAGGCGTGTATTATATTATAATTATTATCTTTAAAGTAAGTTGTTATTATTAAGTGCAAAATTTTAAATTTAAAAGTTTATACATTGTTAATTTTAGCGTGAAACAGAATACTTGTGAAATATTGTACGCTGGATAGTCATTGATGATTTTTGCAATTTAAAATTAATTCAATTAAAATAAAAAAGGCGAAGCTTTTGAAAATAATATATGTTATCTTCTAGTTTATATCTGTATCGGCGTTTATATTTCCAATGAGCCGAGACTTGTATATAAACACTTAATATAGTTACTAATACTACATATTTACAAAAGCATGTAATAATAATAATAATTGTCAATGAAAACAGTTAGTTATTATTGTTATTTGTTGTCGTTTCCTTTCTGATGTATGTATGGTAGGTCTCTTGCGAGGGACAGGTGAAGTAGCATACACATTTTATATTATTAAATTTTTCTTATATGTGGAAATGGAGAAGTTTTATTTACTGATACCATCACCATTAACACTTATACATAGTAGAAGAAACACAGATCGTACAGACAAAGTAATGAAGATAAAACCGCACAAACCTGGAGGACGCCTTTACTTGTTGCACTTACACCATTTTGCGCACAACACGAATGGATTCACAAATCACTGCACACAGCCTCACATTGTTTGTGTTCCACTCTGCCGGGAGCAGGCCACGTCCCGCGCAAACCGACCACAACACTGAGACCCGAATGCTGCCGGCCCGGCCAGCTAGTATCTATTTTTAGGCGACCTTACACTATTGATTTTTAAATGCACTTTACTGTACCCCTCTCCATCATAATTTACTTAACAAAATAACTGTCGCTACAACCCCTGAACATCTACTGTTTACACCGAATGATATATAGGATGATCACTAAATCACATTTATTTCGCAAACCAATCACTTCACAATGCATCCCAATAAAAATATTAAATTTTAACTTGTTACATTGCCTTGAAGGTAGTGGTACTCAATGACTTGAAGTTCCTCCCAAATGTCAATGTTTGAAATATGGATGCGTATGTAGTGGAGGCTAACAGACTATGTATTGACGCAGCTGAATCCCGAACGCCCCGTGCAGGTAACAGGGCGTTATTCTGATAGTAATCGAGTTATAATTGCATTTTGATTTTTCGATTTTTTACATAAGTTTTTAGATTTGTGTTCGTAAAGTTAATTAAAATATTTCGATTGATCGTGAAACGCTGATGAGATGAATGTTTATAATTTTGCATAGTTTATAGTTTGGAGGTTATGCGCTTAAAAGCATTTTGCCCAAAAATAACCCCAAAAACATTAGGTTTTGTAATAAATCGCGAATGATTGAAGACTATTGATTGATGCATTTCTCTAAGTATGAGTTAAGTAGATATTTTTGGTTCTAAAATCGTGCTGAATCCTTAGGGTAAAAACCCGTAGCTGCAGCTGAAGCGGGATTGCTGGCAACTTTGTTTAATGCGTAAGTATAAAGGAAACAGGAGTAAGTATTAAAAAACCTCAAAGGAAAATATTTTAGTCGAAAATACGTAAAAAACTTACCTTGAAAGTTAATGCAGTTGGTGAAAACGGATTTATTGGAAGGACATTACACATTTTACCTTAACGATAACAAAACTTTCATCAGAGTAGGATATTCTAAATTAATTGGAATTTTCAAATTCCAACTAATTTTGCTAGTGAAATTATATTATAATAAGAAAAAACATTAACCCCTTGCCAATCGCACGTGCAATTCAGGGTTCCGTAGGTATAAGAATCCATAAAATGCAAATACAAGAAAACGAAAATAATAACATATTTGGCAACCACACGCAACTGCTTGGTTAGCTTGGTAGTAAAGTTGTTAGTCACCGACGATGAGGTTATAGGTTCGATTCCCGTGCTAAGTAATAATTTTTAGACTATATTTTTTTCTTTTTTTATTATTTACTTTTAATATGTTCAATATTCTGTGAATATTTCAAGCTTTTATATGTTTTAAGCTGGCCGGCCCTAAAATTTCTGCCCATTGGTCAAATTTTCAAGGTGACAGCTGTGTGACCAATGGGCGGCCATTTCACGGCCGGTTAAAGTTAGGTTATAGTTAAAGTTAAATCAAGCAACCCAGGCTTAGTTATCAATATCGAGCAAAAAACACGTTTATTGTATGGGAGCATTTGTAAAAATTTCAACTTTTTAGCTTTTTATGGTTCATGAAATGACAGCCTAGTTGACGGACAGACTGGAGTGGAGGCTTAGTAGAGTCCCGTTTTTACCCTTTTGGTACAGAACCCTAAAAATGCAGAGTGGAGTACGTGGATAGGTACATAAGCAAAATATAACGCAAGATACATCGAAAAAAATAAAAAAGTAAAAAAGGTTTTTTTATTTGCCCACTGAACCCTAAAAAGAATCTTAAATTACGCAAACACTCCAGCTGCATAAAATGTCTTTTATCCAGTCATCTTTTATCAAAGTCGTAAATCATATGAAAAGCGGCAATACCTTTCATGTTTACAAGTAGGTTAATCACAGCATCTACCCCTTCATATTAGTTCTGAACCTAGCCGGCAGAGGCGCCACTGCCACTTCGCGCCTTACCTTCCACAAATTTTCATAGTAACAACACTGAACTTACTAAAACTATTCGACTAAATTGGCCAAAAAATAGTTTTAAATTTTGGAAAAAATGTGAGAATTATATATTCATTTTCATGTTTAGTACTTGGTATTTGCTAAAGATAAGGGGATTCGTTAATATTTGGGTTGAACTGGAACATGGAATACGGTGTGAAGTTGTCGAGGTTCAGGGAAGCAATGGTGACAGATGAACAGTATAGGGGATGGTTATGTCTGGTATAGTACGTTTACGAAGCATGCTTTATCCACAAAAGTATACAGAATCTCAAATCCACATTTGAATAATCCATATTTTCTTACATAAGAAAAATATATATTAGGTACAATGATTGGAAAGAAATCAAAATCCGAAAGAGATAAGAATTCGAACAATAAGAAAACATACTGTAGATTATATGTTCTCTTGCTACGACGTAGTAATCGTAGCAAAGCTACAACACCGTCGTAGCATCTACGTAGGCTCATATTATACTGTATTATTTTTAATTAGGTTTCAAAATTCTGATGCCTTACCTACAGAATGCAGAGAAATTAATGTAATCTTGTCATATATAATAATTAATCTCAATAATTTACTAAAACAAAGGCTAAACAATCATAAACACATATATTTTTTAACCAACACACATTTTATTCTTCTACGTTTTAAATTTTAAAAAATATGTCATAATCAAAATTCCCGCTTCTACAACTAGGTCATATGTTAAGTATTGATCTGCGCGGCGCTGACTACAACGCCAGTCGAGGTGAGCGCGACACGGCTAGACCTTGGTTAGTGTCCCAATTTACACTCCGCCTAGGATAAAATCCTTCTTCAGGCAAAACAAAAACCTTAATTTAAGACATGGATGAACTCGACCCGGCTGCCATGAAGGCTTTGGAGAAGATTCCCCTAGACCAACTGATTGGTAAGTGACGTCATGATAAGACATCTTTTTGTTTATTTTTGTGTGTCACGAAAATTTTCTAGAATACAATTTACTAAAACAGGGAAGGTATGATAAGATGTTGAAATAGTCAAATTAAATTTGATTGTTGCTACAAGCGACCGAGATTGTTTTTGTTTAGGGCACTTAAAATAATAGTAATGGGTAGTCCTTTGTTCTTTGTTAGCATTTTGTTAATTTATTAATTTTATAATTATAGGGAGGTATTTTTTCCAGTTTTCTCTTTAGTAAATCTTTTTTTCTGTGACTTAGCAATAAATTAACAACTTCGTTGGTTTTTTTATAATATTGGTCTAAATTTAATTAAAACAGAAACTTTACATTTAAAAGCTCGCGATTTGGCTTGCGAATATTTTACTGCGAAATAAATAATCGTGCTCGCGATGAATGTCTAGCAAAGTTATTATTCTAAGCCAGGTACAATTGTACTAATACAATATTATAATCAAATGAAATGTTTTTCAGATACTTATATAACAATGAGCGTGGAAGTCATTAAGGAGATGCAGAAATGTAAAGACCCCGAGTTTTTGAAAAGCCTCGAGTACGCACAGAGCCAAATGACACGAGAAGGTATTTCTTATTATATATCGTTTTAAAAATTTGCTTTTTCTTGCAGTTTTATCTCAGTCTTAAAGGAAAAGCAGCCTATCCCCAGTTGGTTCCTTCCAAAAATCATTTAAATCGGTTCAGCCATTTTATCAACAGCGATATAAACAAATTTCTCATTCATAAAGTTATGATGTTTTTATTTATTTTAATTGACGCCATTATTTTCTTCAATTTACAGAATTTTTGTCCATACAAATAGAAGTTTATGCAGCGTGCAACCAATTTGCGATGCAACAATGCACTGGTACGTATAATTCTCTATATTAATTTACCTATATTTAAGTCCTATACAGTTTATGGCCTTTTTCATGGAAGTCAAAGAAATATTATTCTGTCTTCCTTCGAAGTAATATACATGTCACGGTAAATGCGGATATTGCTGTAATTATGTATAATTACCGGGAACTATGCATAATTACCTATGCTCGTGGTAAAGGTGATAAAAACTTTCAAATTAATCACATTTACCGGCAATTATATAAAATTACCGCACCCCTTTGGTAGATGTAGTCAATAATGAAATCAAACATCGGAATCTAAAATAAAAACAGTTCAAATGAAATCAATATAAATTCAAATGTCCTAAGTATTGTGTTAAATAATGCGTATTATTCCGAAAGTTTATTTAATGGTGAAAGAAGGTCCTAAATATTAGCTGAAAGTTAGGTTTTAATGACAGAAACGAATTGCTGTAAATTCGACCACGCAGTCTTGTCTGCCCTAACCCTAGAGTGTAATTCAAAATCGCGTAGGCGCGGAGGGGCGAGGCGGGCCGCGAGTTGAGGAGCAGGTGTTTGTAACACTCGCCACCGCGGCTGAGGCTGGCCGCAGCACCGCCGGCCAGCAAGCCGAAGCTGCGGTGGTGAGCGTTAGACCTATCTGCGACGATAAAACTTGCGTGGGACCGCCGGAGCCCCGCAGCGCCGGAGCCGTGACAGAAAACATCCTGCTGCAAAAAATTATAAGTTCAGAATCAACTTAAATTTAAGACTTTTATTGAAAACGGTTTTATGTTTTACGTCTATTATTGAATGTTATATTTATGACAAACGGATTTAGAACATATTGGGTCTTACTATAAAAAACACCTAGATTTCAATCCTTAACGAGAGTATTCTCTCAACATTTACCGCGGTCGTGCGGGAGTTTTATATAATTACCGGTAATTGTGAATAGTTAACTACATTTGCCATGTGCGTTGGTAATTATCTATAATTACCGGTAATTATAGGTAATTACCGATTGCTTATATTTACCGTAACATACACATCGCCTTCTTACACAGCGCTTTCACACCAGCGGAGTTATTGCTCGATTTTTTAGCGAGACACTTATTTCGAGCAAAAAACAACTTGTCGCGCATTTTCGTGTGCCATAGTTTGAAATGATAACTGTCCCTGCGTCGATTTCCGAACGGGAAATATGCTGGCGTGAAAGAGCTGTGAAAGATTCAATTACAGTACAAAAACTAGGCCACAATCAAGACTAAAGATATAAATAAAACACTATCCTCGGTTATTTACGTAAAGTTTTCTGCATTCCAGCTGTGGACCGGCTGGCGCATATGGTGATCCTGCATGACTCCGTGCAGCAGATGGATCTGTAAATGCATCTGCTAAAATAACAGGTAACGATATCTTTTTATTTGTCTTTCTTATTATCTGACTGGCCTGCAGTCTAGCCGGCTGTCATTTAACCATCTTTGGCAATCGTTACGGGTAGAACCCAGAGTGTCTGGCAACCAGTCTTACCAATGAGTATCGGGTTGCCCGGGTAACTGGGTTGTGGAGGTCAGACAGGCAGTCGCTCCATGTAAAAGACTGGTGCTCAGCTGCATCTGATTAGACTGGAAGCCGACCCCAACATAGTTGGGAAAGGGCTAGGCAGATGATGACCTGACTAGCCTGCAGTATTGCAGGTACCGGCGTTTTCTTTGGAGAGATTGACTATCTGACTTCCTCAACCTAGTATTGCGGTAACAACACACTTCTTCGTAAGAATGGTAAAATAGTGACGTTACATACCCCCAATATTATTAGCAAACTAATAAACGTATATAAAATATGTAGAAGAGTTACCAGTAAGATGATGATCTGTAAGGTTGTGTAGTTCTGGCGGGGTGCAACTTCTTTCCCCACAGGGAATCTTACTTAATAGCCACAACATTACTTTTTGCTGGCTTTTATCCGAATTATTTGCAAAAGATGCATAGTTGACAGCCAGTTCCAGTACAGTAGTTAATGGGCTACATGCGATAAGCTTATGCCGCTAGTTTTAAAGCAGTAAAAGTACTTGTTCAGCTATCATCGTAGCGTCGACTTCACATTAACTAACGTTATTAAGGTGAGAAGTAATTAAAACATTTCTTTTTACATTCCAGGCTGCAGAGATCACCTGGTTACAACTCCTCACTGCAGCTTAAGACCTACGTTGCCATCTTCACACCGAATAAAGAGCATGACGTCATTAAACATCAGTTATGGAGCAATTTGCTTAATATACTCCTGGTCGAATCATCAAGAGGCAGGCTAAATTATAGTCATTACTTCAGCCTGTTAAGGTGAATGCGACCACTAGAAGCGGGAAATTCAAATATAAAATGGTTTTTTCATGTTTTACCTAAGTTAACATTCAATATGAGGCGTGATATTATGATTGCCGGTTATAATATACCACAAAGTAGTTTCTGATGTCCTTGTTTAACTCCGAAACTTCTTACAATTTAAATGTAAACTGTAAAAACTTTTTATTGCGAAATATCATAGTTTCGACAGTTACATTTGAATTGTAAGATGTTCGGAGTTAAACAAGGACATCAGAAATTACTTTGTGGGATATTATAACCGCCAATCATAAGATCACGCCTCATATTGAATGTTAACTTAGGTAAATCATGAAAAAAACATTTTATATTTGAATTTCCCGCTTCTAGTGGTCGAATGCACCTTAAGAGCCGATTTCAAATATCAGCCGGTTCTAAAGTTTCAAAACTATCGAAACTCATTTTTGCTTGTGTAACTGTGTTTCACACAATTACATTCGGCCAAGTATTGCCAGGAGCAAAGTAGATTGAAACTCCACTGTCCAGCATCGATGTTTTAGTAGAAAGCCTGGTCTGAAAGGTGAGACCTGGCAATTTTCACTAGTATTCACCACCAATTTAAGGCGTCCTCTAAACATTGCAACAATTTGCTTCAAGATCTGGAAATCCGATTATCTTAAGCTACTTACATAATGGGTAGCCAAGACTATATCAAGTATCATATAAGAACATCATTAGGGCAAGATTCCACTCCAGGCTACAGTAACAAATTGCCCGCGAACATTTCTAACACGTTCGCGACGTTGCAATATTTGCGCGAGCTCACATCTCTTTAGTTTGCAACGACTTCGGCGAGATTAACCCATTATGTATCTACTTAATGATATCGTCAAAAGTAGTTAGTTACAATTAGGTTTAAATATACTCTCTTTGGACGTCAAACGTTATTTAGAGTTCACATTGACGATGATAATGCTGGAATACAATATAATAGCATCTGCTGATGTAACTGTCTCTTATCAATGTATTATCAATATTGTGTCAGTTAAAGGACGTAGCTCACTTGTCAGATGAGGCAAAACATCGCCTCGAGCGATTCTTTGTATGTGTTTGTGTGGGTGTTATACTACATCCACTTCAGAGGGCCTAACTTATTACCACGCGGTGATGTGATATTGACAACATGCTAAATTGGATTCGAGGCATCCACGTGCTAACGAAAGCATGCCGTACAGCGAGGCAGTGCTGTAGACGGGTAGACATAGTGAGCTATGACCTTTATACTCCCTCTGTGTAATTTTAATGTTACTCACTCAAGTATATTAACCAATTCGATTTCACAATATTTAACCATAGTTTGTAGAACCCTTGTAAGGGTCTAATCACACTAAAACAACTGCAAACAAATCCATAAACAATTGAACATTGCATTGCAAACTGTCAGCTGATGCGCGTAGCTTTTGTTATAGTGTGGTATAACCCAAGTATATTAATTAATTAATATTAAACATTGTAATTAAGGTAATATAGGGTAAGGACTCGTATTCGTTCTAGAACACGGATCTAGAACATTTATTTTTTAATTTCAATTTTTTAGTCTAAAAAAATATATTAAAAACAAATCCCAAACGGGGTTATATTTCGGCCTACTATCATTAAACTAATCAAATTGTTAATTGAACAGTCAAACTATTATTTTATTTACTATTTTTTGGTAAGCTGAGCGATGCGAAAATGTGTTGCTAAGCTAACCCTTCAACATGACCGCTATCACACTAGTGGATTTTTCCGAGCGTAAAATATCTATCGCGCGATTTCAAATCTCATCTTTTAAAACAGTAATTGTCAGCTTTGAACACCAATGAGATCTGCTCATTGGGGATCGAAAAATCTTCCCGGAAAATTCGCTAGTGCCATAAAATCTCTAAGCTGGTCACTGTCAAAATAACTACGAGTATGTCTGTAAACTTGAAACGAGATCCAAACTGTAACAGTATTTATTTGAATGATGAAATAAAGGATTTCAATGTGAATATGCGAAATTGTAATGATTATTTACTAGCCTTCACCCACAGTTTCATCCGCTTCTTTCTTATTCTGATGTGTAACTAAACTTAGCACTAATGTAGCCATTAAGTGCTAAGTTAGTGCTAAGTTAAACAAATCCTTCCCCCATTTGCAGGTGCAATTAGCCCGGAGTTGGAAGTTGGTGATTGATACACCCGTGCATCGGAGAGCCCTTTAATGTCAGTCCTGCGTGTGATCTCTCTCCGGTCGTGTCGGATTGCCGTCCCATCGGGTTATGAGAGTGAGGGAATAGAGAGTGCACCTGTGCCTGCGCAAATGCTTGTGCACTATAATATGTCCTGCGCAGCTGGCTGATCTCCTTATACAAGAACAGCCGCCGTGGCCGACAATCGGCTAAGACGCCATCATAAGTCCAGGTTTCCTCGAGATGTTTTGCTTCATCTTTAACCATTTGTGTCCAAGACATACTTAGAAAGTACATTTAAACAACTTTCACCTTTGTAATATTATCATGCTAAACGATTTCTTAGATTCATTGATTTCAACGGCCGCAGTCCCGACAGGCACTGGCCCTAGTGAGCTCCACTGGGGTTTGCTGACTGTCTTCGAGGAGCACGTGGAAAAATGAGCACCGCTGACATGAACCTGTCATCTCCTAGTAGACGGAAGGACGATGAGCCACCCGAAACTCACCGCCCACAGACCCACGCCTACGGTGGCCGAGAATCATTTCTCGACACCCAGCCTTTATTAAGACTTCTCTGTCCGTCCCTTCGTTTGTCTGTATCCCAAGAACACCGATAGTTAAACAGTTTAAATTTTATCTACACTTAATATTATAAAGCTGAAGAGTTTGTTTGTTTGAACACGCTAATCTCAAGAACTACTGGTCCGATTTGAAAATTTATTTCAGTGTCAGATAGCCCATTTATCGAGGAAGGCTATAGGCTACTTATTATCTGGGTGCCCCAAGTAGTTCCTACGGGACGCGGGTAACCGCAGGCGGAAGCTAGTACCTAAATATCTTAGGAGGTTCCCATACAACTAACATAGTGTTTTATAAATAATGGTATGGAACCTTTTCACGTTATGATTTTTTTTTATAATAGCATGTTACCTGCTTCACTATTTACTCGACTCCAGCGAGAGAGGGGCGACACAGAATCACAGCGACACATGCTGTTATGCATATTTTGTAAGTTTTACACTTCATTCTAATTCCCAAAATCCTAAGCAGTTACAAGAAAATATAAATTAAATACAGGAGTACTCAACTAGAAACCCTTGTAGTTTCGCCATGTCTGTATGTCCGTGCGCGTATAATCTGTGACTGATAGCACTAGAAAGCTGAAACGTGGTACCGATATGCGTCCCCTGCACATAAAGTTATACTGTCTTACTTGAATTTTTAAATTATTAGTTTAAAATAAATTATTGTGAATTTAGACATTATAGCCTCAATTTACCAATGATTTTATTCGATCGTACACATCTATTTATTACTATACTACTACTATTATATACTAATTACGTGTTAAAATATTATGCAAGTGAAGCATTTAATTAATACTAGGACGTAAGTAGGGTGGGTCGATTTTCAAATCTTTTTGATAAAAATCTTTGGTAGGTCTTATAAATTGTCGTACTATTACAGGAAAAATATTTAAAAAAATATTTGATATATCTTTTAGCCCTCTACCGAAGCTCAAATAATCGGAAAAATTGGTATTTCCTGCCTATATTTCAAAAACTACAAAATATTTTAAAAAGCTTTTTTTACTTATTCTTGTGTTAGTTTGGTCTTATAAAGACAACTACATCATGCAAAATCAGTTTTTTACATAATTCTAAGATTTCTGAGTGGTTTCTAACATTACAATAATGACGGTTTGATACGCGTTACACGCGTATGTAGAATACGTAGGTACGTAGGTTATTGTATATGCTTTAGTTTTGTTCGTTATGACAATTGAAGATCGTATTAAATGTTTTTTATCCTAAAAAATGAGTTTTTTTTTGGTGAATAACCATATTTAAATACAACCTTTCTTTGAATTTATGAAAATTTTGAACTCCGGTAGAGGGCTCAAAAAAATATAAAATGAGAAAAATAAAAAATAGTCTAATAGCTTATATTTTTACGCAACTTTTGAGACCCCTCCCAGTTAAAATCCAACAAAATTTGAAAAAAAAAAACGCCCGAAATTGACCCACCCTAACGTACAGGACATCGATGTCCCGTTCATTATTACTAAACCCTTTATTAAATCACCCTTCATTCACCCCCTTTGAACGAAAGCAGTACCACGGTCTAAACATCAATGTATTTCCAACTTCTTTACACTCTCATGACAAGTTTTAAAATATTTTGCTTTAAGGAAGTATAAAGTCCTTGAGAAAATAAGACCCTGAAAGAATGCAGCCATGCTTTATCAGCTATATTTTAACTTAAAACATTCTTCAAAAATAGGTTGAATTTCTTGTAAAACCAAAGTCTCATCAGAAACAAAATACTGTTACACATAGCTAAAATTATTTTTTCTTTCGACCCTCTTGTGAAATAAAGTTGCCGATTTCCTAACTAGGTGGCGTTGGGATCGAATTAGAAGTCGCTATGGTTTCGTTACATCGGTTTCTTCAGGATCGGCCGACGGGGTTTGACTGACAATGCGACGACGGGCTCAAGGTTTCTTGGCCCAACCAATTTTTGAAAGAGCCTCTCATACTTACGTGTGAGACTGCTCTTATTTTCTGTAAATGTACAACTCAGACTGGGAACAACCCTTTGAGTGTCTGATGTGTCTAATTTTCATGAATTTCCACCATTTCACTCGCACTTACTGTGTAGTAAGTGTGAAACTGTTGAATCAATTCTAGTTCTTAAGCAACAACGCAGTATCATAATTAAATTACTGATCTCAATCTTCTAAAATAATAGGCTAGCCTCATTATAAATTCACCGTATATAGGGTGACTGGTAATTAGTGACCGATACTTGAACACGTGATTCTACCCATGATTACAAACAACTTTCCCAAAGAAACTTTTTTTTTTAGTTTAGTCACAATAGCTGTTTGAAACTGCAATTAGCAGTCGCACCTTCTCGCGATGAGCTATTACGGTAATTGCGTTAATACTCTTTGTGTTCTATTGGCCACTAACAATCTGTCACGTTTTTAGATTAATAATGCTGTCATTGCAAATTAACAGGGAAAAGCGAAAATTTTTATTTTTCGTCTCCTTCAGGATTAATTTTACAAAACTTATTTTAAAAATAACAGTCACACTGTAAAATCCATCGGATGCCATTTATTAGTTTTTTTTTGACACTCGCCGGCACTGTGCCGTACAACTACTCCGCGAGTGAGGACAGCGATATGGTGATGTGCTATTATTCAAAATGGGGCAATGGTGAAGCAATGGGCAATCGTAGAGGGCTAGTGAACACTTTAGATGAACTTAAAACGAGGATCGAAAACAGTTTCGAGATAGTGAAAAGTGACACTTTCATTACGCGTGTGCAGGTTGAAGTGATTTTGCTATTGTGACTAAACTAGTGAGTAAAAAAAAAAAGTTTCTTTGGGAAAGTTGTTTGTAATCATGGGAAGAAGCACGTTTTCAAGTATCGGTCACTAATTGCCATTCACCCTATATGTTAAAATTTAAATAAAATGCAACCCTATCATATCCCGTTTTGAGGTGCAAACGGACCTTACATTTTGACACGTTCACTCTGTCTGTCGTGTTTTGTCGGTGGGCAATCATCAGATGACCCATGATAAAGTGCTGCGTGAGTGTTAGACTTTGAATGACTAAAATCCACCAAGTTCCTTCTTGAGCCCTTTGTGTAGATACCTGGGCCGCGGTATTTATTTCAAACAATCCTGTAGCCCCGGCAGGCTCTGGCCCTAGTGGGCCCCGCTGGGATTTGATGACTCTCTTTGAGGAGCGCGTGGAACAACGCGCGCCACAGATACGGGCCTGTCGTCTTTTAAGAGACGGAAGGACGATGAGCCACCCGAAACTCATCGCCCCGTCACCCGGCGCCCGTGGTGCCTACCAGGTCCACTGCGATGCCTGGAATGGCCCCAGGCAGGGCACACCTCGACTGTGTGCTCCACCGTATCCTCTGGACCGTCTGTGCAATGGTGACACCCGGGCACCACCTCCTGCTAAATGCGATGCAGCAGGTAACTTCCAAAATAACCGTGTCCGGTGAGGAGCTGCGTCATGCGGAAGGTGAGGGTGCCATGACTCCTCCCGAGCCACTCCTCAAAGTGGGGACTTACCGCTACTATTGTGGCGTGCCCTACGTATTTAATGTATCTTGAATATTTTTCGCAAGCCGTATTTTATTATAAGATTCTATTTTTTTCTAAAAATGTATTATAGGTCATCTATATTAAAACAATACACAACAACATCCAAAAAGTTTATTTGAAGTAAAATTAGTGTTTTTAAATATTAAAGTACAATTTGTTTCCGAGATTACCGACATTACAAATATATGAATTCGAAATATTTTGATAATAATTAAATTGATATTTTTATGGCATTTTCTTATATTTACTAATAACATCTTATAATTTTATTTGAAATTTTGATTCAATTACAGACTTTTGTCAATTTTTTTTGTTAATATTTCCAATGCCCGTATTCTAGAATTTATCTCAGTATTGTCAATTTTAATTGACTAGACTAATTACATTTAGTACCTACTAATCTAGTCAAATTAAACCAAGGTTCAAGACTGAGAACAAATTGATTAATTAGAGAGCGTGATCTAAAACGAAAAAGAGCCTAATTAATCAATTTGTAAAAATTCTAAACTATTTTAGTATACGAAACTAAAACTAAATTAAATGTAATTATGAAGTTAATACGGGGAGAGTAATATTAATTCAATATCGAATAATTATAAGATTGGTCTGTTACATAATAGTTTAGAAATTGGAATTACAAAATAGTTACGAATTTTAAAATGGAGCCGTAAAAATATTTTTGTTTTTTTTTTAGATTTTTCGTCAAAAATTTTTACTCTCACCGTAGTAACTTTTGCTTAGTAAATACTTAAGAATTACTATATACAAGTTTATATACACACTACAAAATATTTCCTAGCTAGATAAATTCGATGCGGTTGTATACTTTCTCCTGTGTCGTGGCCTACTTTTATGTATGTATGTATATTATACTTGTATTGAAATACATGATTACTAACACTGAGAACTTTTCAAAAATTGCCCAGTAAAATCCGTTTTCTAAAATGTTATTTGTCGATATTAATGACGTTGTAGGTTTTTAGGCCGAATTAAGTATAGGTGGAAACATTCGTTACCAATCGTCAATGCTGAAGATGTTTTAACCCACATATGCGCAGGCGCAGCTCTAATATCTGGCTCTTTCACTCATATAGTCTGGGAGTGATGGTGGTATCGACAAATTGCCATGAGATCCCTGACGTCAGTTCCTAATTATATATCTGTTGCTTACTAGAGATAGAATTAAGACATCACCTTTCAGGCTATGTTAAATTACTGCCTCTGGTAAGCGAAATAACAGACATGTAGAATATTAGAAACAGCGTTATAATGTTAATGATGTTTAGTTGGGAACATAATTTTCTTCATGATATACTGTGGTAATTGCACCACATGCATGCTGTCGTCAATTGACGGCAAGTTCTCCATTACTTGCATCTTATGCGATTTTGGTGCGTTACGTTGAAATTCAACGTACGATGCAAGGTAATGGTAATTATAGAGGAATGCAGGGCTTTTGGTAAGGTTCCATCACTTGACGCCTGTGGTGGTTCATCTTAGGAAACGGACTTCACTGGATTGAGATAATGAGTATATTGATATTAAAATGGGGAGTCATTTATTTATCAGTGCCCTCCGAAGAGGAATATTAAGCTCGTTTTAATTAGTTCTTTATTATTAATGATCTAGACCTTGACTTGAATTATCAAGTCCTCATGATGATATTTCTGAATTTAATTTATAGTTTTTGTCTATATTTTTGAATTTATGTGTTTTCCTCTTCATTTTTTATTTTTAATAACTTTAACTTACTACAGCCATTCTGAAAACCAAAACGGTGCCAAAAGCGTTAACAACTTTTGAATTTGTAATTTTGACTGTACTTTCTGTCACCAGCAAGGAATATCATGACGATGCAAGTGCATCAGTGACGAAACGTTTCATATTCAAGATTCAAGTTGCCGAAAATAATTATCTTGCTGGTTGTGTAAATGATGACCAGAAACCCACTAACCCTTTAGAGGATAAAGTGATATCTATTGGTTATAAATTCCAAAGCATTCGACAAAGAGGCGAATATGTATTTATGTATTTCAAGAATCAGGGCACTGATAAAAAGCCGGTGTTGCGGCTACTGTGGGGTGGGGGGTTGCACGGCTACAATACACTGAATAATGAATGAAGGAATGAATGAATGAAGTAATATGCAGAGGTTACGGTTAGACTCTAGACTAGTTCTGACTAGTTGTATAAGATGGATCATACATGGTACCATGTTGATCGTAAGTATTTCAGATGGTAGAAGCGTGTAGGTATCAGTGGTGTGGCCTGGTGTGTCGGCTGCAGCAAGTTGAAGATGGAAGATCAGTATATCTTCTCCAGTAGAACAGAAGATGTATTCTGCCTTGGCTTTTACAGACTAACTAGTCAGCAAACTATGACGAGATGGTCTTGTCGTATTGAAGATAGATGAGAATGTCAGCTCTATCGATGTGGGCCTGGTCCAACGGTGATCTCTGCATACTGAAATAAAAAGAAATATAGTGATTAATTTTTCTACGCACCTAAAGCTGAAACATTGGAACTGTCAGGGAACTCATCATAATGCAGAAGAGACATCTCTTCTTCGCGTATATATGAACTATAACGCTATAATATACATATGTACTATGTAGAACGTTTTGAGCACCGTAACTATTCATATTAAAACCGGCCAAGTGCGAGTTGGACTCGCGCACAAAGGGTTCCGTACCATTATCTATGTAAAAAGTACAATAGGAATGGTCAAGTGTGAGTTACTTAAGTTGCACATTATTTCTAATAGATGGCGCTACCGGTATACAATTTTGCTAATAATTATATAAATAAATTAATCATATTAAAATATAAATCAACAGGCTTAGTAATTTTTTTTTTTTTTTAATTTTTATTATTTGTTGTTATAGCGGTTTTTAGTTAATGAGATACAGCTTGGTGACAGACAGACAGACAACGAAGTCTTAGTAATAGGGTTCCGTTTTACCCTTTGGGTACGGAACCCTAAAAACTAGGCGAGTGAAAGGCTAGCTATTTAATTGAATGGCCATTTTAGCCTGTTGTCAGACATTGATATTGTATGTAAAGACCTAAGAATCGAATAGACAAACCTGCTGTTGAAATGCACCCTGCACTCGTTTAAGCAGGGTACTGGTCCAGCAGGACCTGATCGGTGATGTAGGCAGTAGCTGAAATACATAAACGATCCAATAAGTGTTATTGAACTGCCTGGTTGGTCTAGTTGTCGCATAGCCGACTGCCGTGGACGAGGTCTCGGGGTCGATTCCTGGGTCGGGCCGAAATCATTTTGTGGATTTTAGAAACTTTCACAAAGCAGCCCGGAGTTGGAAGTTAGTGATTGATACACCGGAGAGCAAGTTAATGTCGGCCCTGCGCCTGATCTCTCTTCGGTCGTGTCGGATTGCCGTAGCAGCGGGTTATGAGAGTGAGGGAACCCTTCTCCTAACTACAACAAAAACAGCAACCGTCCAACCATTCAGGCATAGTCGATGACTATAAAAGAATATACATATGGTCGAATTGAGAACCTCCTCCTTTTTTTGGAAGTCGGTCAAAAAATAGGGGGTGATTAATAGGGGTAATAAATTAAGTTATACTTACTGAGCCCCTCGTAGTACGCAGCACGTTTGATCGCGAATGCTGAAATTGTGAACAAGCAGAATATTAATAAGTAGATCTTGAAGGCATCAAATACTTTCGTATTATTTTTTTCATGTGAATTGGAAAAAAAGTAATGCATTTAGGTTCTAGTCTACCTTAATTTTCATGTTGTGTGTTTTCAGATGTGCATTCATATGCATCAGAATATGGAAAAAGACTATAGTGATTTCTAAATATTGAAAGTTGGAAATTATTATTAAGTATAGTAAGTTGAACGTCATACGACTTTTATACTACATTTAAGGAGTTATCGTTAATAGTTCTTGTATTTTTTTTTATATTTGACTTACCTACTGAGGATGAATAGAAATGCTTTCGTTTCAACAAGCAGCTCCGATTCATTTGGTTAGCAATATAGTTTGTAGATTGTCGGCAGGTTTCACAGGTTCCAGATAAAGCTCTACATAGTTTTTAATTTTCACTTCTGTATAACGTATGGAATGCTAATAAAGAATTGGGTATTGGGTACTATAGTATTATCTGTCAGATATCTATATAGAACTTTATCTGGAAGCTGTGGAACTGACCGTAAATCTTAAATCATATATTATGTGACAAAGGCAATGCAATTAAGTACATAATGCTCAGCAAGTATTATAATCCCCATGTAGCTCAGGCACCATACAAAAATCGCATCGCTTGCATTGCTATCAGACTTTACGGAACATTCCAGAATTTAGCCAGCTTTTACACCTTGCTTCACATTACTATACCGCTCTAAAATTTGCCATCTGGAGCCCTGCGCATGAGCACTTAGTAATTTTTTCATACATTTTGACTATGGCGCAATTTTAGTTCAACTTCAGAGCGGCAGATGTATGTGACGAGAGCTTAAATATTATTTTACCAGTTTACCAAGATTTGAACGCGCTAACATCAGGAACTACTTGACCGATTGAAAAAATCTCTCAGTTGGGAGCCTCTTTAGGGAGGAAGACTGTTGGCTGCTTTTTGTCCTGGTGCGCGGAGTTGTTCCCATCGGATCCTTCAAGTGGTGGAAGAGGTGGCGTAAATATATACCTTCCGGAGTCATGGTTGCCTTCATTTTTTCAAGATGCTTTTCAGTGGGGGAGTCAGGAGTATTCTGCATGTCCTTGATGATCTGAGCACGGCGGTGGTCGCTTTCAGCTGAAAAATAGAAACAAGACATATAGAAAAAGTTATATTGGTACAAATGTGTTTGTTGTTACCGTTAGAGTTATCTACTGCAAGTAGCTGGTACATTTTTTTTTTCCATTTATTTTAGGCATCAATAAATACAATACATTTTATATAAAAAACTTAAACATACTATAGGTAAATATATACTAATGCACACGAAGTGTCGCCGTCTTGTTTCGCTGTCTGGTGTCACGAACCAGCCACGAAACCTACGGCACATAATACCCTTCGGCTAGAGATTTTCCTCGAGGAACTTTTCGAGTGAGTGTGCAAGTAGGGAACTTGCAGAAATTGCATTGCGCAGTGATGCTACTTCTGCCCGTATATTATTGATGGTGTTATTGGACGCCTCCAGCTGACGCTGTATCTCGGCCTGACTTCGTTTCAGGAGTGCCCTTCAGCAGCCTGGTGACATCTACGTGGTCGAACGTGACGGGAAGAAGCTTGTGCAGATCCTTCGCCACAAATTCAGGCACGTCGTCGGGGTCGGTCTCCTTCAACAACGTTACGATGTCCTGGAGACTCTTCTCTGTGCCATCCCTTCGACGAGACGGCATCGGGTTAAATTTGCCAAGCATCGTGAACAGCAGCTACTGGGCGTTGATAATGTCCTTCTTTAACGATGACTTGCAGATCTGAAAGATTCTTTTCGATGGCATGTTCACAATAAATACCAGCACTTCATCATTCATTGGCTATGAGCGCTTTCAGCACTCATAGCGCAAACCGGGCAGCAGCTAGAGCCGCGCAATTCGCGAATATAAAATTCATACTGTGCCGCGCGAACGCGCCCGTACCTACTTAACTTTTTAATAACCAGGCCAGTTTTTATTAAGAAAATCTGACGGCCAGTACTACCAAGGAAGTATCGGGTTACCCGGGCAATTAACTGAAGAGGTCAGATAGGCAAAACTCAGCTGCTGGGCTCCAAAGCTTTCGAGCTGAAGAAACTATGGAGACCATACTCAGATAAGAGACAAAATGGAGACAAATGAATGACAAAAAAAGTAAAAAGCAAAAGCAAGTTCCTTTGTTTTGTTCCCCTTTCACTGGAAAACGGTTGAACCAGGGCTGAAACGACTGAGTCCTGTTGAGTCCTCTTTGTACAGATGCGCAAAGTAACGAACGTGTGTGCGGGTTCGATTCCAGGTTAGGCTAGTACCTACTTGTGTCGCACAGGGCGCCGGGGAAGGGCGGACAACGTCCTTTTCCGGCCCCCCTAAATGGAACCAAGAGCGAGGGACTTGGGGAAGTCCCCGCCCCCTCTTTGACGGACCCGAGGCGGAGACGCGCGCGGGTGTCGGCGTGCGCCCCTGAGACGATGCACGGGGTAGCTCAATACCTCACTACCCCGTGCAGGAGACGAGGCCCGAGCGAGGCGAGCCAGCACTAGTGCGAGGCTGCGAAAGAATCTGGATCCGGCCCCACGCGCACGTATGAACAGAGACACCGGGGTGGTTTTAGCCGGTAAGAGTCCTGCACGCCTGTCCGCCCCGATATAGCCTCGGTATAGAATCAAACTTCAGGCACTTTATATGCCAACATTAATCCGTATTTAATACGAGTATTCATAATATTCCACGATTTTATCAATTATTCCACATTTAATCATCCTTAATTGCTAAAGCCTGTGTAATGGCCAGTAGTTTGCAAATTAATTAATATTGCAAACAGCAAAACCAATACCGTTAATTATTATTTGATAGGCGAGTACTTTTGAAATACTAAACCATAATGTTGTGGATGCGCTTAACAAATCAATTCAAAGAGAAATTCGCAGACTTAATAATTGATGAATTACCATCGAATTCGCAATGATACAGAAACAATTTCATATTCCATGGAATACCGAACGCTAATGAAAATTCCAATACCCTCATAACCGGCACTAATTGATTAAAAACGTTAAACGGGCGCAGTGGTTGATGTTCGCCTGGAGGAAGCGTAATGGAGCCATTACTTGCACTCCATCACGACTTCCTCCTCGACCCTCACTGAGGGCGTTGCAGGCGCGGTGGCAGATGTCATTGCCGCGGCAACAGTGGCAGTGGCGGCGGCACCTGCAGGGACGGCCACATTGGAGTTGGTGGTGGTGGCGGCTGATGGCCGGCCTTTGCCCCTGGCTCTGGCGAATGGAGCGCAGGTCTTGCCTCCTGCCCGGTGCTCGGCCAACTTGTCAGCCGCCGCACATGCAGTGCGGCGCGGCATCGCAAGTCACGGCCTTGTGACCGGGCTGACCGCATCGGAAGCAGAGTCCGCTGCGGTCAACTTCCGAGGTGCAACGAGCTCCTACATGATGCCCTACGTGGCATCGGAAGCACCTCAGATGGGTGGGGTCAAGCAGTTTGACCTGCGCTGACACCCAGCCAACCAGTAAGTGTCGACCGTCCATGATGGCCTTGGCCACCGTCATCGGGCAGCTCACCGTAACGGATCCCATGCTCGTGTGGACGGAGCACCCTCCGGACCTAGCGACAGTGGCCACCACCTCCTCCACAGGGACTGAGTCGTCCAGGCCCGCATTGCGCATTTCCACGCACTCAACGGGCCTGGAGACTCGGGCCTCGTCCACATCAATGGACGCTCTGAGCTTCTCAGACAGAGCGTCTGCGGCAGGCCCACTGGCCGCTCCTAGGACCTCCAGCATTCGGGCCCCCGTTGCGGTAACCCTGAGCCGGAGGCCCCCGGTGGTCCCCAGCTCCCCGAGGTTCACCGCCTCCTTAGCTTTGGCGAGCACGTCGCGGTACATCATGCCCATCTTCCCGCGTCCGGCTGTAGCGTTACTACTACAGCCGCGGTCTTGGGGGCGCGGAGACTCCAGTCGCAGCCAGTCGTGGAGGCAGCCAGCTCCTGTCGTACCAGGTCCAGAACCTGGCTTTCGACAGGGGCGGACTGCACCCGCTCGTGCTCTTGGCGTTCCTCCCTCGGAACCTCGCAGTGGCCCGGCTTTTGCTTGCGAAATTTAGCCAGGTTCGCTCGGAGACTCCTATTCTCCGCCTGGAGAGCCTCCATGGCGGTGGTCAGGCGAGCCACTCCTTGCGTAGCTTGGCCATCTCGCCATCGTCCGCCCTTGGCGGAGTCCGCGTGAAGCTGGCCTCTGCCGCCGCCACTATTGAGGCGGAGGCAATGTCGACGGCCTTTTGTCTGTTGGTCTTAAGTCTCTTAAGAGACACGTCGCGCATTGC
Organism: Heliothis virescens; assembly: GCA_002382865.2. Taxonomy (NCBI): domain Eukaryota; kingdom Metazoa; phylum Arthropoda; class Insecta; order Lepidoptera; family Noctuidae; genus Heliothis; species Heliothis virescens. The sequence continues at coordinate 766,045 of NWSH02000323.1, forward strand.
CGCCGCCACAGTTTTAGCGAAGCTGACTCTGCGTTCTTAGTCAGAGCCAGCTCCAGCTGCGTCCTCCTCGGAGGAGGAGGTCAACGGGGCCGCAACTCCAGCAGCCCCATCGTTATCCCGCCCCCCTATTAACTTTTTTGGCCGAGGCCCTGCGACCCCCAGAGGTAGACCCAGGGTCTTCCTCTGGTCTAGGCCTCGTATTACGAGAAACATCTACCAAACCTCCCTTATTACCACGGGGGCTCTTTGAGCCACCCGCAGCACCCACGCTGGCTGCAGACTCGGGGTCCGAGTCCGCATCCCACTCCTCATCGGTCTTTGTTTTTTTAATTATTGCATCATCCATATTGTTCCCACGAGTAAAAAACTTTATTAAACAAAAATTTGGTGGTTCGCACTAATGACTAATTACGTGATCTTAACTAATATTGTAAAAGCAAGAAAGAAGTTCTTTAATTTGTTCCTCCTTCACTGAAAACGGCTGAAACAACTGAGTTCTGTGGTGGACTTATTGTAAAAATTCACGAAGTAACGAACGAGTGTGCGGGTTCGATTCCAAGTCAGGCAAATACCTACTATTGTAATTTTTCTAAGTTGTATGTAGTTTCTAAGTATATCTTGGACCCTCAATGACTGAGTTAAGGTGAAAGACTTCAAACTCACGAAGAGGTCTGTGCACTGCAGTGAAACAATAAAACACTACATGCAAACATCAATCCGTACTTAATACGAGTATTCATAATATTCCACGAAAGCCGTATTTAATCATGCTTAATTGGTAAAGCCTGTGTAATATCCAGTTTGCAAATTAATTAATATTGCAAACAGCAAAACCAATATCGCTAATTATTTGAGTGGCGAGTACTTTTGAAATGCTAAACCACAATGTTATGGACGCTTAACAAATCAATTCAAAGCGAAATTCGCAGACTTGCTAATTGATGAATTACCATCGAATTCGCAATGATACAGAAACAATTTCATATCCCATGGAATACCGAACGCTAATGAAAATTCCAATACCCTCATAGCCTGCACTAATTGATTAAAAACGTTAAACCCGCTCCATCAGTAACAGTTTATTGGAAATATAGTAATTTTCAGTTGATTGAATTAAAGTTATTCGTTCATATCATTCGATTAAGCTCAACCCTTCTGTAATTCAAGATGATTGACTATGAACAAAGAGACAATAAAGTAGTCTGATTAATAAAGCCTATATAATTTTGACTTTACGAATAAAATACAACATAGCAGACAACATAAGAGTCATTGAACATGGGGTCAAAAAATCTGATGCACGAATCTTTGTTCCTGAAACAACTTAAAGTAAGCCAACTGTTGATTCAATGCTTACACCGGTATACTACTACAGAGATACTACTTTGTGTAAGAAGAGGCATCGGCGTCCTTCTAACTGCCTGATGATGAAACTGTGTTAATGAGATACTTGATGATCAGTGCATCAGTACTTAATCTAATGAAGATGATGATGATGATGAGACTCACCGATATCGCGGTAGATCTGCAACCAACAGCCGCACTGGGTGGTCGCATCCGTAGTAATCACCGGTGATGATCTGTAGATAATCCTCACGACGTGTCTCCTGATGGGGCTGGCCGACATCCTGAACTACAAAAGACTAAGGTTTCGGAGCAAAGGAGACGACCGACACCGATCGCGCGTTCAGAACAACTGGCAGATGCAAGGATGCAGCCCAATCGATACAGCTGTACAATCGGAATCGAAATATATTCACCTGAAAACTAATAGATTTGGTAAATAAAACTTTTTTATTTTTTTTGTTGCAACGTATACGCTTATCTGAATTAATTAAGTGTTCATCAGGAATTCCAAATTTTCAAATTAATTATCTCAGCAGAAAATGCACATTACGTGAATCAATTTTTATGATACATCTCTTATAGTTTAGCTGGTTTGTTGCAGTTCTGCATCAGGTGTCCTCTTAGGGGTGGAATTAAAAAAAAACATTCTTAGAGCACTTTAACACCTTACCTACTGTAAGAAAACTATTGTAAACACACACTTTTTAAAGAGTATCCATGGAGTTACCTGCCGGTTCTTCTCCATGAGACCCACTTATTTGAACCGTGCAACTAGCTTGACGTTTCATAAGAGCTTTTATAGGCCTATTTGAAATAAAAAAATGAGTTTTGAGTTTTATGAGAAATCTACCTGCCTTTCGAGTTGGTACATGTTTTAGTTATTTCGCTTTAAAAATTACAGTGGTTTTACTCACGTCCCTTATGTTATATGTTGTTTTAGTATCCGGGAACACTGTAGCTTCCCACTTTCCAACAGTCAAAGAATTTTTGAAATTGATTCAGCCGTTTTTGATTCCGTCGCGAACAGACAAAAAATTTAAAAGCTATTGTTTCCGCTTCAGTGGCAAACAAATAAAGCCTATCACATTCTTTTTCGAAAAAATATTCAATATTCAGTTATTATTTTTTTTGTTTTAAAATTTGTAATTATCTCTAAATATTTGTAGCCTCCTGTCTGTGCTAAATAAAATGTAAAGACATAGCGTCGTTTATGATTACACTAGCATCCGCCAGCGGTTTCACCCGCTTCCCGAGGGAACTACTTCCCATGCCCGCATAAAAAGTTGCCTATATGTTTGTCTGATAGATAAGCTATATTACTTTAAAGTCTCATCCAAATCCGTCCAGTAGTTTCTTCGTGAAAGGGTTGCAAACATACAAACACATACACATACATCCATCCTCACAAGCTTTCGCATTTATAATGTTAGTAGGAAGGATTATATTATGAACCTATAGATTTTATAAATAGATTTGAGTATGGACTTGCATTTATTTGAAAAATTAATTAGATATTTTTACATTTAGATTACCTATCTATTTTACGGATGTCGATGCAATTAGACATAATTATATCAAAAGAGTAGAAACACTATTTTGAACTATTAGATTATTTAAAATTTTAGTGTTTTTAAACAATTTTCTACCTGACTGTATTCAATCGCAGGTTCGTTGCACTAGAGCGAGACAACTTTATAGAACAAAGGCAATGCAACCTCTGCTCTGAAAGTTTGCAAAAAGGAAGGATTCAAAGAAAAACAAAGGAATTCTCCCGCTAATTTTCAAAAAAAAATAGCCAATTTGGATGCTTGAAGTTAGCAGCCACTGCGAAAGTTATGATATTTTCCATATACGAGCAGTTTGCTGTTTTGGGCGGGGCAGTACTGTACATGTTTATTCGATACCATGGCGAAGCAAATGGACAGATTTATCTGACTGTTACGGCAGGGCGTGGCTGTTTCAATTTCGCCACATGGGTCTAAGGTGAAAAACGTAACCAGGTTTTTCTTTACAATCACTGAAACAGATTCCAGATAAAGTACAAACATACAGCCATAAAAAGTAGTAGGTAATAATTAAAAACATTTCTATGACGCTATCTGTTAGATAGCTATCTGGCACTTTATCTGAAAATTGTAACACTGGCCATTATTTTTCTGTACCTGCAAAGTGCAGTGTTGAAAAAATCACCTTGGCCAGTTTAAATGATACTTTAGGTAATTTTGGCAGTCATAATCTAGAAAGTCTGACAACCAGTCCCACCAGAGAGTGTCAGGAGGCGCAAGGTTGAGGAGTTCAGATAGGACATTATTCCATTGTGGTGCACTGGTTATAATGAAAGATGACCTGAAAAGTCCAGGCAGATATTGAACTTTGTGATCCAGGTATTATATCGCCGTTTTTTTATACAGGACCTGTAAATACACTAATCACAAAAAGGGGTATTTTTCATTGACGATTTCTTAAGTTGTAAAATAAAACAAGAAAATTGTAGGTTCAATTGTCTAGTTTTCAGGTTTTTTGATGAATATTTTAATATTAAATTCTGGAATAAAAAGTAAATAATAAATAAATGGTTTATTACTTTATTTTATTTTGTACATAATTTTGCAACACTGCTTAACTCTAAATAAGTGTTCATGTATTATTTGCCTGAACTAGGTAAGACCTGTGAATTTAAAATAAGATTAGATTTAAAAAGAAACCTCGTTGGTTTCTTTTTCAGTATTCAGAAGGTTTAAACTTTTATTTATTGTACAAAATTACCAATCTCATACCAATTTAAAAAATATTCTTTAAAGCTTTTTTGTTATTTAAATAAAACAAAACACAAAGTGCAAAAATAAAAAGTGAAAGAAAAAGTTTTATTAGGGCGTCTAACCCTAACGTGTGATATGTCGTTGGATAGATGTATTAAAATGAATTAGGGGTTTACTGAAATTAATTTTTTGATTATGTTAATATTTTCGGATATAATTGCTCCAAAAGTTTAACAAATGCACGCCCTCCCCCCGAACTTTTGAACCATAACTTTAGAAAATATGAAAAAAAATGTCAGAGGCCTCCCCTATGGTAGGGGGGTTGTCCATAGTAACCGCGCTGGGCATACGTGTTGGTGAACGCAGTGCGAATTTTTTTTTAAGTTTCGGAGATCAACATCATCTCCGAGCAAGGCATTTAATCCGACTTATTGTTGTGTGGCGTTTATACCACTACTAGTCGGTAATCTCATGATATAGAGGAATAGTTTGTTTGAACGCGCTAATCACAGGAACTAATGTTCCTAGTTGAAAAAGCATTTAGTGTTCGATAGCCCATTTATCAAGGAAGGCTATAGGCTACTTTTTATCTGAGTGCGCGGAGTAGTTCCGACAGGACGCGGGTGAAACCGCTGGCGGAAGCTATTGTGTAAACATAAAAGAGACTGTAACCCTTGAGTTTGTTTCGATTTTTCTTTTCATGTCTGCTGGAAAATATTGGCCTCAACTCGTTTTGAAATTTTGTGTGACGTGTTAAATATATTTGATTTTAACCAATTTGTAATCTCGTATATATTACATAGTTTATAGTTTTTTTTTCAACTTTTATAGTTTATCATCATTTGTTTATTTTTGGAGACGTTGGTATAGTTTGAAAATAGTATTATAATGATGAGGTTACTGCTTACAGAAGTTGATCTAATAAACTGAAAGTATAAAATAAAATGATAGCACTTCACGAGATGGTTTCTAGATATAACTACTAGAAGGCAAGCTTTAGAAGTACTTCACTAACTCCCCTAAAATGAATTGATCCAATGTGCAATTTTAGCATAATGTTAGGTTAAGGTTTACAAGAAAAATTACATTACTGACAAAATGTATGAGAGTCAATTTTTGTCGCGCCCCTCCCTAGATGGCGTTGGCGTCGAATTAGAACGCGCTATGGTTTCGTTCACAGCCGGAGTATAAGTGTGCCTACGATTTAGGTGCACCCTAGCGTTCAAGTTAGAAACATAAACTACAAGAAATTTTTGAAAGGAAGTTGTTATTTCTAGCTTCCTAATAATACATGGAAAATTTTAATGTACATTAGGTACAGATAGATGTATGTACGTTAGGGTGGGTCGATTTTCAATTTTTTTTTGATAAAAATCGTGGGTAGGTCTTATAAGTTGCGTTATTGTCGTACCATTACAGAAAAAATATTTTAAAAAATATTCGATATAACTTTTAGCCCTCTACCGAGGCTCAAATAATCGGAAAAATTGGTATTTTCTGCCTATATGTCAAAAACTACAAAATATTTTTAAAAGATTTTTTTGCTTATTCTTGTTATTGTTTGGTCCTATAAAGACAACTACATCATGCAAAACCAGTTTTCTACATAATTCTAAGATTTCTGAGTGTTTTCTAACATTACAATAATGACGGTTTGATGCGCGTTTCACGCGTATGTAGAATACGTATGTATATATTTTATGTTTTATTTTTGTTCGTTAATGACAATTGAAGATCGTCATAAATGTTGTTTATCCTTAAAAGTGAGTTTTTTTTGGTTAATAACCATATTTAAATACAACTTTTCTTTGAATTTATGAAAATTTTGAACTCCGGTAGAGGACTGAAAACAATATAAAATGAGAAAAATAAAAAAATAGTCTAATAGCTTATATTTTTACGCAACTTTTGAGACCCCCCAGTTAAAGTCCAAAACAATTTGAAAAAAAAACGCCCGAAATTGGCCCACCCTAATGTACGTCGTATCAGGAATTTTCCTTATAAAACAACTTTGTGTTCACTGTTGAAATCTTGCATCTTTATTATGTAAAGTTTAAAAAATCATAATTCTTAATCACACAGAAAAAGATGTACCTACTAAAAACACTTGAACGGTACTGAACATTTTTCATTATCGAAAATATTTTTTTTGCACTAAATTCAGTCAAAAATTGATAAGAAAAATGTCATTACCATACAAAATGTATGGAAGTCAATTTTTGTCGCACCCCTCCCTAGATGGCGTTGGCGTCGAATTAGAACGCGCTATGGTTTCGTTCACAGCCGGAGTATAAGTAGCCCCGAGGAACTGGGACATTTCGAGGATATCAGGTAAATATTAATTCCATCGTGGTGGCGCATATCCAGCCCTGGGTGGGCGCCCTGGTGGCAGTGGATAATCGCCACCAATAATGAGTGAATAAATTTTTGGAAGGAAGCCAGCAAAGGCCAGCTGTCTTCCTAATAATACATGAAAAATAAATTATCATTACTCTACTCAAAAAAAAATTCAGGATATTTTTTCATGCACGATTTTCTTAGGAGATTTTCAAGAAGCTATATCTCCAAGGAAAATTATTATCGTACAGTAAAAATTAATCCAGAAAATTAAAGGTTCAAGATTCTAATTTTCAGATCTATCAATGTTTTTTTAAATCTCTAGTTTTGGAATAACTCTAAGGAAATCAACGAAAGAAAAACTCCAAAGTTTTTTTTGGTAATTTTATACGCTTTCATTTGATATAAATGGTTAGGTTTGGTTAGGTTAGGTTTGTTTATCAATAACTCTGTAAATAATGATCGAATAGAAAATCTAAGCCGAGTTTTGAAATCTACACAAATTTTGCAATAAGGAACCGTGGTATGATAATGGTGGTACAACTTTCTTTGGAGTAATATCTTCGATTGAAAAAAGGTCAAAGAGGAAGGAATATTGAAAGATATTTGGAATATTTCTGTATTTTTTGATGGAGGAATAAAAAATAGCACCAAATGGTTCGTGTGGTATTACACTTGGCACTGGCCTTCTTGTTCCCTCTTGCACTTGGCTAGACACGCTACCACGTGTCTAGATACGATGGGTGAACAAATGATATCGTAGATTTTTTTTTAGCATTAAGAAATCCCCGAAAATCCCTTAGAAGTTCAAACCACTGATTTGTTTTTTTTTTAAATTTTCGGAAGCTTTGAACTTTCAGCTATCGCAGAAAATTACAAATCTGAACAAGTTTTCAATTCATACCGATAGCACTAGGTACCTATCGGTATTTCACTAAGTGAAAAGCGCGTGAAAAGAGTAGGACAAGATTATAGTACGAAGTGTGGAAGAGCCCGTGGCTAAGTCAAAGCCGCGCGGTCGATCATAAAGTTAAGCAACGCTTGGCGCGGTCGGTCCGTGAATAGGTGACCATCTTGTCATAAGGAGTTCTTCCCGTGTTTCGGAAGGTACGATAAACTGGTCCCGGCTGTCATTTGACCATCTTTGGCAATCGTTACGGGTAGTCCGAAGTCAGAAAGTCTGACAACCAGTCTTAGCAATGGGTATCGATTTCCTGGGTAACTGGGTTGTGGAGGTCAGACAGACAGTCGCTCCATGTAAAACACTGGTTCTCAGCTGCATCTAGTTAGACTGGAAGCCGACCCCAAGATAGTTGCGAAAAGGCTAGGCATATGATGAACTTTATAAAGTGTAAAAAAATACAGTATCAGCTCGTATGTTTGTGTGAGTAATTATATTATTAGGTACTCGTCGTCATTACATGTAGTTATTTTCTCACATCAGAGACCAATTGACCAATCGCCATGGAAAACATAACATCACGCTTACTATTTCCAAACTTTTTCTTACAGTTACATCGTCTATAGCCGTACCTAGATAACTCGATCTACCTCAGTGGGCCACTTGACTCCCAGTTCATCTGGCCACAACTGGTCCCACTCATGATAATTTATTCGAGTAGGACCCCAACATCTTCCTATCAGGTATTTCTCAATGGCAGGCCAGTTCTAACGAGGTCTGAATGTCATATGACCCTTCGCGTAGCCACGTGGTCCATCTTGCTGATTTGTAACACTTCCCCAAATCGATACCAGGATATGTTCACCAGTCTTTTAACAATATCATCGAGGTGTGTGTGTTTTTTGGCATATTATCGAAAGTGGTGGGCTCGGTCGAAGATTTAGGGAAGTGTGGAAGCACATTGAGGAGCCCTTTGCCCAGCTATGGGATTTTTTTATCGTTTTTAGGGTTTCGGACCTAAAGGGTAAAACGGGACCCTATTACTAAGACTTCGTTGTCTGTCTCCACACTGTATCTCACTAACCGTGATAGCTAGAAAGCTGAAATTTGTACAAATTATGTATTTCTGTTGCCGCTATGACAACAAATACTAAACGAAAAAGTAAAAAAAAATTAAGTGGGTCCCCATACAATAAACTGTGAAACCGCAAATAATAACTTTATATAGTATACTTATTCATATGTTTGTAAGAAAAACAAAGTTATAATAATATTTTGCTGCCCGAAAAATGTTTATATTTTAGGTAGTTGTAGCACATGAGTAGAAAAACGGAACAGAGACTAAGCTTCAAACAACCGCGCGAATCGATTGCACTACTACAAGTACGCGGGGCATGTGTGTGTGACCACTGGCCGCTTGTCGCGTACGCAGCGATTCTGGGAAAAGACCGGTTTGCGCTTGCACAGGCAGTTGACAATCTCAGGGTCGGTGCGACGCACGTTATCTGTTTTTTTAGTTGCAAGTTTGAACATTTTAATATTAAACGTAATATTTTGTTAAAAATGATGGTTTATTGTACTGTGTGTATGAATAACACTAGAAAAACTAAAAATATATCATACTTCAACTATTCCAAGGAGTACGATAGGTGATTAAATATTTTGATTATTACTTTTTCAAGTACCCACTTGCGTTTATTTTATTAGGTCCTTTTTTAACAAGAAGAGAATTGTACACGGTTTGTTTTTACCTTTCATTATTATGACAAGTTTAGCATTTGTAAGTATGTATGTAT
>NWSH02000323.1:786874-831104 GCA_002382865.2 Heliothis virescens
ATTTTTACGACTTTTCTTTCCCAAGATATAGCATTTTATATTTACATCACAGTTTTTCATACTAATAAGATCAAATAGAATATAGGGGAGATCGAACTACCGCAGCTAAAATAGTATAGAACGTCAAAAAAAACTCGTAGCGTTAGAAATTAAAATGGGTTGGCATCGGGAAGAGTAGTACTATTTATGATGGTATAGGTAAAAAAAAACTATATTTTTTTTGTTCTCCAAAAATTTACGTCAAATAGCCTTAAAAATCGCCTTTTTAGCACTATTACCATGGTTTATCTCCAAATCCCGACGTGCTAGAGCAATTTTATATTCTGGACTATGATTCAGTATGAAATAATCTACAAGAAATCATATATCTTACCTTTGTTGCAAAAATGCTGTAGACCAGTGTTATTAAAATCCTATACAAGTAATTTTTAACACGCGTATTCCAAATGGGTGGAGCACGAAAATCAAAACCACGCCCAACCCTTGCTTTCGCATTCATGAATTAAAAATAAAAGTATCACGTTTTAATTTCAAGAAAATAACAATACAATCGCTAGCAGGTTTAAAATTAGCACTTATAATATAAAATTAGCACTTATATAAGTAGGTCGATCATTTACGAAAACAAAAACTTAATCAATCAAAACATTCTTTTGTTTTCAGAAAGCTTGTCTAATCAGGTCCCGATATCAAATGGTGGTTTTTAAAATCACACTATAATATAAAAAAAAACCCAATTATTTGATTGACTAAATTCGCATAAGAAAGACGTTATTTAAAAAAAAAAAAACAACTATTACCTATGTAATACGCGAGCAAAGCCAAAGGAAAGTACTACACGTAAGAGTATATAATAGGAATGTAGCTACATACCCAAGTCCTTCTCATATTGGGTTTTCTCAGGTTTAGGAGTCGGCTTAGGAGCTTGCTTAGCAGTCGGCCTAGCGTCTCCCACACGACCCACTTTCACACGCTCCTTCTTCACAGCTTCGTTCTTCGAATTTCCAGAAGACATCTTCAAATCACTGGGTTTTTATCCGATGCAGCGAGTTGCAACCGACCAGGGGCGCAGGCTGTGCAAGACTGTGGACGATCAATACGGCAGTGCAGACAGGCAGACAGCCCTATACCTAATGGTGTATTCCTTATAGCCATGTCTGTGTTGTAGGCTCTGTATTTCTAAACGGTATATTATTGATTTATTTTAATAATTTAGCCCGGGAAAGCTATTTTTAGTTTTCCTGTAATGTATGTACAGACGACATCAGGTCAACTTACCCGGAGCTGGAATTTTTTTACCAATGTAACATTTACCTTACAGTATTGTGATACGGTTGAAAATCTATTGCGGAAATTTGATAGTTGGTGGTTACTTGATGTGCTGTCGTTTGTACATTTGTACGCGATTTTTTTTATGAGTACAATGCTTAAATATTTATTTGAAAGAAATTCGATATTATATTTGTTTCTAACTAAAGATAACTGTTAAAGCTAATTGCGTAATTAACACATAAATCAAAATATCACATGTAACTTTCAAATAATTAGTAAAAAAACATGAAACTTAAGTTCTTTGTTCTTTGTTTCTTTCTTTTTAATTTTTATAAGCTCATGGACACTGTAAACTTGAAACAATAACATTTCAGAAAACGTGAACCTGTTGAATCAAAATAAAGACTTCAAAAGTATATTTTACCTACGTATTTTGCTAGACAACAAAGGACCAAAGACCAGTAAATATAAAAAGATTCGTACTTTGGTTAACTTACACCGATATCATTTGGAGAATGTATGGAGTGTTTTTATCAAAGGGCCCACCAGTAATGATAGGTCGTTCCATAGTCTACCTTAGTGGGAGAAGGATTAACAAATCTGAAAACAATGAGATGAAGATGCTGCGATATGGCGAATCTGAAGTCATAGAATGTGATAGAGAAATTCAACCTGCTCTAGAAAGATGATGGTGTCCTAGCCGAATATCGGTCACGGTGGCTGTCCTCAATAAGGAGATCAGCCAGCTGCGCAGGACATATTATAGTGCCCAAGCATTTGCGCTGACACAGGTGCACTCCCCATTCCCTCACTCTCATAACCCGATGGGACGGCAATCCGACACGACCGGAGAGAGATCAGATCGATATTAAAGGGTGTAACAATCACCAACTTCTAGACTCCTTGCTGCTTTGTGCTTTCTTAATCCACAAAGCGATTGGCCCGACCCGGGAATTATAACCAAGACCTTAGGCACAGCAGTCGCTATGCGACTTCTAGACCAACGGGGCAGTTTTGGTCTAGAATACATGCGATGTGCTGCCACCAACAGTTCTGACAGCTATGGACCCATTTGCTATGGGGACTCCGATGGGCTGTTCGTATATGACGGAGAGATAGTAGGCTTTTGTGCCTTCAATGTACTGAGTGATAAAACGGAGGCGGTGTTCACGTCTGTGCATGCCTTCAGAGATTGGATGATGGAAGTGATGCAGTCAATTAACACAACCACGGCACAAAACATTACAGCGATAGCAGATGAGATTTAAGAAATACTTTGTGATTATAATATGAGTCTGTATAATGATTAAAAGTACCTTGCATTTAAATGGTAATATCTACCAGTTCTACCTGGTACCCGACCTACTGCAGGGCGTCCTGCGGCACGTTGGTCTGACGATTTCAAGAAGATGACAGGCAGTGAAAGGATGCGGGCTGAATCCAAGACCTGGATGTTTGGCGTTCGTTGGGGGGTTCAGCAGTGGACCACTAGAAAACTGTAATCTCCCTGCAGATTGTGAACCTTTTTTAATTATTTGGTATATTTGTAGCATTTTTTATTACACTAAAAAATACGAATAGAGATGTTTTATCTACCGACTTCCCAAAGGAGGATGCTATTAATTCGGATGTTTTTTCAATATTTTTTTAACATTCATTTTCCTCAGAAAAGATTTTCCTCAGAATTTTCTACAAAATTGGTTTGACTTTATACCTATCGGTTTTAATCTATGATCAAATTAAGGATGGCGTTCAAACAATTTGGCAGATTGTCGCTACATAGAAAAATGATGCTTATTAGCACTACATAAGACCGTCTGTGTACACAACAACTTTCTAATCGTAGTTCTTATATCATTGTAATAAGGTTCATTTTCCCGTGAAGTGATACAGGTGCCTGGGTTTAGACCATCATGTTTGTACCTAAGTGAGGTAGTTTACCCTTTTATTGATTTATGTTCCCCTCCACCGTCGCCCCTGTATCTAGTACTGAGATTGCGCACTAGAATTTGTAGGACATATAGGTTTTATTATGGGCAATTATATTTATGGTCAAGTAAATATGATACTGATTTTGTTGATCTTCTTTAGGGTTCCATACCCAAAGGGTAAAACAGGACACTATTACTAAGCCTCCGCTGTCTATCTGTCTGTCTCTAGGCTGCAACGTAAAAACCGTGATAGCTAAAAAGCTGAAATTTTCACAAATGATGTATTTCCGTTGCTGCTATAACAAAAAATACTAAAAATAAAAAAAATATATATTAAGGTGGGGCCCCATACAATAAACGCAAATTATAACGTTGTTATTCATATATTTGTATGAAAAACAAAGTTATTTTTTGTTGCCGAAAAATGTTTGTATTTTGGCTAGTTGTAGGTAATAGGAACGTTTATTTTTCATGTTTAATGGTACGGAACCCTTCCTGCGCGCGTCCAACTCGTACTTGGTCGGTTTTTTTTAATTGTTGATTTAGTAGGTAGGTACTAAGGAAGTTTTCTAAGTTCTAAATAGGTAGTTTTCAAGAATGATTTCACATTCCCACGAATTACTGAGACTCGTTTATGTCCTCAACAATAACCCTGAGTAAATATTTAATACTAGCTTCTGCCAGCGGTTTCATCCGCGTCCCGTGGGAACTACTCGGTGCACCCGTATAAAAAGTAGCCTATAGCCTTCCTCGATAAATGAGCTATCTAACAATGAAGGGATTTTTCAAATCGGACCAGTAGTTCCTGAGATTAGCGCGTTCAAACAAACAAACTCTTCTAAGCTTTATAATTAGTATAGATTTGCGAAAAATAGTTCAAAACTAATTTGCTTCATTTTCAGTGTCCCAAAACTATTTTATTGAAAAATTTACGTTTTTTTCATTTGTCAATACAATGTAATTGAGCTGCAATTAAAAATGCTAATTGAATAATCATCTAAATCATTGGTTTATTGTATTCGTTAATGTGGCATGTGTTTTTATAAAATGGTCATTATCGAATAATAAAAAAATTAAAAAAAGCCCAATAAAATAACGTAAGCTCCTTTTAAGGTAAAAATATTAAACAATTCTTTGCGTTGGGGTTGGCGATTTTTGTACTTTTTAGGGTTCCGTAGCCGAATGGCAAAAAACGGAACTCTTATAGATTCGTCATGTCTGTCTGTCTGTCTGTCCGTCCGTATGTCACAGCCACTTTATTTCAAAACTATTAAGACTACACAAATAAAACTTGGTAGGTAGATGTATTGTATGAACTGCTTTACGATTTTCATACAAAAATAAAAAAAATAATAATATTAGGGTGGGCTCCCCGCACATGAAACTGAAACGAAAAAAAAAATTTTTCGTCAAACCCTTACAAGTGGGGTGTCTATGGATAGGTCTTTAAAAATGAGATTGAGATTTCTAAAACCATTTTTTCTCAAAGTCAATAATTTTAGAGTAAAACACTTCCAAAGTGCTAAAATGTGTGTCCGCCTCCCTGTAATTTCTAAAGTACCAATGTGAAAAATCTAAGAAAAAACATATGTTATAAACCTTAACAAAAACTATCAACCAAAATTGGTTTGAACGAAATACAGTCAGTAGTTTTTGAGGTATAGCAGTTTTTCAGTAACCGCAATTTAAAACTTTGTTTTTCATATATTTGTATGAAAAACAAAGTTATTTTTGTTGCTGAGAAATATTCGTGTTTTGGATAATTGTAGGTAGTAGGTACGTTTATTTTTTATAGATAATGGGACGGAACCCTTCATGCGCGAGTCCGACTCGCACTTGGCCGGTTTTTTATATTAACGGCATTTTAGACCAGTACACCTATTTTAATACAGTCCACTATTTCATTTTGCTCCCCGTCTGAATAGTAGGTATTTTAAATTTAATTTTTATTTTATACTTTTTATAGGTACAGACAACAGCAGGTCACGGTACCCGAACCTGTCCAATTTTACCAATCAAACATTAACTACACTAACACTATTGTGGTGATAAAATTTGTCGGATTGTGGTAACTTGATGTGCTGTCTGTACAAACTCATTATTTTTTCATTACTATGTTATGTCATGACCTTTAATTTGAGACCCTGTCGTTTCAGCTAGAAGCCGCAGCTGAACAAAAGCCGGGGAGGCTTTTCTCAACTTTGCTCCATCTTCAGCAACCCATATTTACTGCTTTAAGACCTCACTTGGCAGACATTCGGTCATTCATCCCCACTTTCACCCACTACCATTCCTAAATGGCTCAACCGATTTTCATTCGATTGATATAAAATTTCATATAGGTAAATCATATAATTTTGGTGATAATTTCACAGATAAATGCAGAAAGCAGATATGAAGTGGTTATATAACATAAAGTTTTTTTGATGTTTAATAATATTGTAATGTATTGTAGTAAAAATAAGAACAAAATTGTTGAATAATAATTAAAAAAAAAGTGCTAACCTAATTAGCCTACTTTCAATAAATGATTTTGACTTTGACTTCGTCAGACTTAGAACACTCGCACGTAATTTACTCTCAGAACAGACAGTAACCGCACAATAATTTTTATATAACGGCTTGTACAACGTACATGAGATTCTGTTGACCTGAATACTACCCCAGATTTTATTCTAGCTGTTATTTCAATCACTCTTAGTAAATATCCATCAATCATTAAAAACATAGTGTCAATAGAATTTTATTAAAATGATACTTGGAAAATATAAATAATCTTAATTTTCACTCGAATATTGTTCTCACACAATCCACTGATATCTAAAGACAATTCACTAGGAATGCTACCTAAACATTTCAATTCAATATAACTATTATGACCTCATTTTAATTTATTGCACATTAATAATGTTATTTTTCAGCTAAATATTATTTTCACAAAACCCACTGATACCTAAAGAAAATTCACTAGAAAAGCTTCCTCAAATTTTCGTTCAAAACATTACCTTATGTAATAACCACGCAAAACGCATCCCTTCTATTCATTAAATGTTCAGAGTTTTATCACAATCTACATTGTCAATTTGGACCGCTCCCGGCCGAATTGACACGTAGAGTGCAACGAATCCGCACGGTCCTCCGAGGTCATACCTCGGTTGAGAATCTTAACACCGCGATGCAGGCATGCAGTAAAACTGAAACCCCCTCTAGGACGAGCCCACGAATATTACCACTGTTTGTATGTAATACCAGGACCTAAAGGCTAGGTTTCCCTGTGTTGTGTTGGCGGGTTTGGAAACTAGATGGCGTTATATTCAATTTTAATTTTGGGAAACTTTAAAAAAATATTTTTTTAATGTAAATATCATTTGTTTTTATGAATACCTACCTGAAATGCCATGTATTACATGCACTTTAATTTATTATGCAGTCGTAGCTTGTAGCAGTTTATCTAAATTGCTTTATGTGTGACCTGGCTTAGTTTTCTTTCAAGCAGGTGGACGTAGTTATGCAAAAACGTTCCAATCCACACGCATGTCGAACTGAGTAAATCGCGTTTTTGTAATTTTGTGGTACACTTTTTTCTGGTAGCGAGTACAACTAAGTAGTATGTATCATTACAACTAAATAAATATACATTATTTTATTATATACTTGTCATTAAAATTGTTTTTCCCATACAATTTATGAAAAAAATGCACTTGGAACATTTTTGAAAAAAGGTTTTCCGTATAGAAGTAGCTTTTAACTTTATTTGCAAAAACGATTCAATATCTGAAAATTGGTATATTTTGATAGTTAATATATATTTTTTCTAAAACATAAGTATAAAAATGAAACAACACTATTCAAAAAATATTTATTAAGAAATAGTTGTATCAAAGCATGGAAAATTATCACAATTTATTCATCATCTAGATTGAAATCCAGCTCCTTACCAAATCTATCGACATCGGCAATGGCGTCATTGGACGCTATCAATGTTTTATAAAAACTAAGGAAATCTACTGGAATTAACTTGTAAATAGATTGTAAATCAGACAATTTAGCTGGAGGGATGGGTTTCCCGTTAGGCCATAACTGTTTCAGTTATATTGTTATAATCCTCATCACGAGACGTTTTCACAAAAATATAATATAATCTAGTTTTTTTCAATTTGAAATGGTTTTCTTTTTCTAGCATTTTTCATAATTTCAATATATTCGTCAGCTGTATAAACAAGTTCTTGCTTTTTAAGCGCTCGTATATCGATATCGTCGGTATCGTTTGGTAAAATACTATGTCCAGATTCAAGATACCGAAAAATTATCGTTTTTAATGTAGAATGGGAGTCTAAGATAAGAAGAAATATATATTAACTATCAAAATACCAATTTTCAGATGTTGGATAGTTTTTGCAAATTAAGTTAAAAGCTACTTCCATAGAAAGCCTTTTTGCAAAAACGTTCCAAATATAAATGGAACATTTGTTACAAATAAAATTGCTTTACATAGTTTTGCTTAAATGCTACAAGATTTTTGTGGCGTTTTAACAAAATAAAAATAGTTATTGTGTCATAAAGGTTGTGGGTTGGAACGTAAGTGAGAAAATTATTTTCTGACAGAAGGCTTAAAACTTGAAATGTTTTTGAAAATCACATTATCTCGATTTCGGGTGACTTGTGGGTTGGAACATTTTTGCATAACTACGTCCGTCAATGTACAGCATCTATATTTCAACTTATGAATTACAGCAAACGGCAGCATTCTGTAAAGACTAACTACATCGTGTGGGTATACCCTTGCATTGTGTTTGTCCAGCCCCCCGTTAGATGGCGCTGAATTCAAACACTAGACATTTTATATTTATGCTGGTTAAAATTTGTCTGACGTAAACGTAGGAGTTAAAACACGCAAAATAAATAGAAAAATATCTCGTTAATCATAGTAGCTGCTAAATATAGATACAATTGCGAAATATTCGTTGCCTTTTAAGAAGGACGAAGCTACATTTAAGTGTCAAAGTTACTGTTCATAATTTAAAACACAAATTAATGATAATAACGTACGTTATAGTTAGGCTTCATATATTCTCATGTTTTCCTGCCATCAAATTGTATGGTAAGTTCACCGTATGGAGGCATGACGACGTTCAGTGTTGTAAGGGTCAATATAAAAAAACCGGCCAAGTGCGAGTTGGAGTAGCTCAGGAAGGGTTCCGTACCAGTATTTATGAAAAATACGAAAAAAAAAACACGTTTATTGTATGGGGACCACCTTAACATTTATTTTTTTTTGTATTTAAAGAAATATATAATTTGTGAAAATTTCAGCTTTCTAGCTATCACGGTTATGACATACAACATTGAGACAGACAGATACCGGAGACTTAGTGAAAGGGGCCCGTTTTACCCTTTGGGTATGGAACCCTAAAAACGTCCCGTGAACAAGACGTGTCGCTTTTCGACGCTGCACCTACGGTTAAAAAGAATATCCCGTCCATGAAAATATGACGTATGTGAACAAGAGGCCGTACAGTTTTTCAGGAAAAAAAAACTATACCTGTATAAAGTATGACCTGTTCCCAACTTAAAATTTAAATGTTCGTGAGAGCGATATCTTAGTTTATTTTATGGCTCTTTAAAGTGGTTTCTGCGCCATTTAGATTAAACTAGTGAAAGAATGCAGTCGTTACATGGTAACGCTTTTAAAAAGTGGAAGAGAATAACAATGACAATATCACATAACTGTGGTTTTATATTACAAGCTGTTTCCCCCGGTTTCACCCGCCTCTTGGGGAAGCTTCTTACCGTACTCGGTTTAAATATAGCCTATGTTACTCGGGGATAGTGTTCAAAATCGGTTTAGTAGTTTCGGAGCATTTAGGGTAAAACAAACATCTCTTTAGTATATTAGTAGCGATGTTTAAGTAGCTTTTAAGTTAGTCTGATATACTGTAAAGTTTCATTAGTATCCGTCAAGTAGTTTTTAAAAATTGAGAATTGAAACAAAATCTATATCTATATATATAAAACTCTTCCGTTACTGAGTGACTGACTGACAGACAACGCACAGTCGAAACTACTGGTCGTAGACAGCTGAAATTTGGAATGTAGGTTCCTTGGGATATGTAGGGGAGCACTAAGAAAGGATTTCCCGAAATTTCCACGGGAACGGGAAAAAACGGGATTTCAAGTATAGCGCGGGCGAAGCCGCTGGCAGAAGCTAGTACTGTATAATATAAGATCATCTAAACTAATTTACTTTACAACTTCAATATTCCAAAATTAGAAAATCAATAAGTTATCCTCCATTTATGTTAATAATAGAACTAATTCTGAACCTATCAGAGAGTAATCTAGACTCCCACAATAAGTAATAAGTAAAGTTTAAGTTAGGAATAAGTTACCGCGGTAAGAACAACTTAGTACTTACACTTGATTGTTAAGGCCCAGTCTATACTAAGTTTAAATTACCGAAGTTAGTCCCAACTTAGACTTAGGGCCATATCAACGTAGATTCATGAATGATTAAAGTGTAATCGTGTTAGCGGAAAGTAAAGTCTGTTTGTTCAAAATTATAGTCGTTGGAAGCTAGTTTTTTTTTATATTTAGAAGTATTATTAATAAAAAGGAAACATTTGTTTGTTTGTGCATTAATGACTTAGTAAGTATTCAACAGGTTTGAAAAATTCTTAGCAGTTACCCGGGGATAGTTGGCAACCGCCAAGCTATTCCCGGGTAATATAGGTTATACTAGCTTCGCCACCAGTTTCACCCGCATCTCGTTAGAACTACTCTGCCCACCAGGATAAAAAGTATCCTTTAACCTTCCTCAATAAATGGGCTATCTAACACTGAAAGAATTTTTCAAATCGTACCACTAGTTGCCGAGATTAGCGCGTCCACACAAACAAACAAATTCTTGAGCTTTATAATATTAGCATAGATATAGATTTAAACCGGGAACAAGAAGTAGTATTCACTTTCCTGTAAATAAATATTATTGATTATAACACCCCTCTTTTTCCTTCGAGATAAAAACACATTTTGTCTATTATTTCTACATACCTATAATAATACCTATAGTAAAGAGCATTTCTTGCGCACAATATTCAGGCACGACAAAAATAGGTCGTAAAAATGCTTCGTGCTGGGATCGAACTCTCGACACTTTACGCAGTGACCCTGCCTTTAGCTACTGCATCAGTAATGACATTGTGTCTGGGTTCTGCTCATCATCTATTGAGGTATCTCAATATAAACAATTTACTAGACAAGAGAATCCTGAAAAAAATATAAGACACTATCTTTCATAGGTAAATAAATTTGTTCAAAACGGATAAAAAATAAGCTTCATAATTGGAATATAATTCTCAAAATTCTATTCAAAAAGCTGTGTAATAATAAATTATGTAGATTTGAAAAACTTACAATTCATTCTCATAAAAGTTGATAAAATAAATGAATGTAGGTAACTAATTGCGGAACCAACTATTAATTATCGTCAAAGAAAAAAGGTAATCAGAAGTCGGTTGCACCATTCCCTTAACAGATAAGTAAAATTAATCACAGTCAGAGCTCAGGGAGTTAGTTCCTCGGGAAGCGAATGATAAATAGTCTGCCAATCGGACTGTCAGGCCGACGTTAACTAGAGATTGTGGTGGTGTCTACGACCTCTAGCTGCGTAATTGAGCGGTCTTAGTTAGGACTTTTTGTTCAAAAGAAAATGTATCTTTTGTTCTATAAAAATAACAAGAAATATGGAAGAAGACCTAAGAAAAGATGGATGGATTGATTGAGAGATGACATGAATAACAACGGAGTATATGTTTGTGTGACGATAACAGAATGGAGGTGGATAACATGTTGCGTTGATCCCAAATAAAATCCTTACTTAATCCTTACTTCCTTACTTAATATTATAAATCGGAAAGTGAGTTTGTTTGTTTGTTTGTTCCGCTTTCACGCCGTAACTACTGAACCGATTGCTTTGAAATTTTGCAGACGTAAAGTTAGAAGTCCGGATTAAATAATAGGGTACTTTTTATCCCGAAAAAAATAGATATTCCCGAGGGAAAACAAAAATATTGTTTGCTTGATGGATGGATTGTAGATGGCGCTGTGTGTCGAACCGAATTCCACGCGGGCGAAGCCGCGGGCGGAAAGCTAGTTTGGAATAAAGTAAAAATAACTACTACTACGGGCCGTTTTCACAAGCAATTGTCATATTCCGGTACGATCATAGCAGCCATTTCTAGAGGACCAATTAAAATGGGCAATTAATTCTGAAAGTATTGTGCAATAAGAAATGATTGTGCAATATTCTATACGGTTTTTTCACAATTCCTACTATTTTGGGATTTCCTATTTATAGGTAAAACTTTACGTTTCACGAAGCGTGTAAAATTACGATTGGCTGTCATTCCTTTTGAAATTTAACGTTAATGTTTGTATTTTTATGTGGAATTATTCCACAGATATTGCGGCACCATGGCGGTGAGATCCAACATGAACTCTCATTCGACTGCACACATACGAATAAGCTTGCAATTTCTAACTTAACGGAGTACAGAGCCGTTGAGTTACGTCGCCGTCGTCATAAATTTTTCCAGCACAGCCGTGACCAAAGAGTCTCGATGCATAAATCATGGACTGACCGCTATAGGTTCCGTGGAGATACATCGATCTGCAGTGCAGCAAGGCTGAAATACTTCAATTGTAAGGATATAAGGCTGGTATTTGGTAAAATAAAAATGAGAAGATGGCTTCGTCTATCAGTTAGTTATTATTGCAATTCATTTAGTTTTGTGTAAGGAATTCTCAGGCTGCATCCTACATAGGCGAATTAACGAAAACGCGAAGCGTATTTATACTGCGCTTCACATGCGTTTGGTCATCACGTAGACCACTTTAACAGTAAATTGACCATTATTGTTTTCGCATCGTACCGCGCCGTTTCATCCAGACCGCTCACATGGAGCGCACTGGGTATAAGACAAGTGCATATTACGTTGACAATGCATTTTGTGTGCGCATCTACAAGAATGCTGGGCTTACATCGAACCTTATAGCATCACGATGTGTGATACTCCAGATGCATATACTTTATTAAAAAATGTGAAGACAAGAGCGTTCATTTTCATCACAATCTTTCCTCAAATGACTCAGAATGAAAAAGCGAATTTAAAACAACAATGATTTGGCTGAACCCTCACGAGGAAGAGAGAGGGTGCGGTACAAAAAGCTCTTGTCATTCCGATCATTATCGTACACTGAAGGTATTCCTAATGAAACAAGTACTTGTTTATCTACTGAATAAGCCACTTTTACTGCCTAAATTGATCAAAGCTATAGACCGGTTTCGGGACGAGGCTTGCATCCAACAAACTGATCAAATGCGAGTCGGATCGTGCACTGATAAATTGGTGTTATACACAAAACTTAATCGCTTGCCTTAAAATTTTATAGGTCGTGATCAGTCTAAGTTGTAGTCGTAAAAATACTGGACTTCATAAAAATACAGAAGAAGAAGAAGTAAAAAGCATTTTTTATGTCTTTAAACAAGATCTATTACTTTTACTAGTACGTTTCCTCAACATAAACACACGCGGCTAAATAGGAGTTCTAAAAGGTCATTTTCTTTGACTCTCCCTAAAAGCTAAGTGCAGGAAATTGGTATAATTTGTACCGAACAAAACTAGCTGTGACAAATAACGCTATCTAGTTCCTGCGTTAGTTGGATCGTCAACGCCTACAACCTGTCTGTATTCATCAAGTTTTCCTTTAAGAATGAGAAAGAATAAAAGGTAGGCTTTCTTAAGAAAAACATTCACAAATAAACTATTCTATAAGGTAGGTATGTTTATTTTATAGTATTTTATCTATACAGAAACTTTTTTAAAAGATCCAGCTATCGCGTGACATAATCGATGCTAAATATTTAAATCGAGATTTCATCAAAAATGTTACGCCACAAAATACAAGCAAAATTTTAATTAAAGGCCACTGATGTTTTGGCCTAAACTTTCGTATTTATCTCCCAAGAGCGCTGACGATCTTAAGAAATTCTTGACGTGACTTTTGAAGCACCTTTTCGTTAAAGTATAGGGGTCCAAAAGGTCTTCTATCTTCGGCAAGGTCGAAAGTAAGATCTGATAAGTGGAAGCCCTCCTCTGATTAATTCCTTCTTCGAAACCGATAAGAGTTTTCAACTTTATTTTCAGGTTTTCGACGAAAATAGGATCCATATAACATGATGGAAGACGTGATATCTCCCGGTGACAAATTCTAGGGAATTTATTTTGGTCACAAAATATTTTATGTGGTTTTACGAATTCGCAAGAAAACACTCCTACGTTAAATGTAGCGTAAAATGCGCCTAATCTAACTCGGTCATTTTGCTGTAAAAACTTAATTTCCCTAATGAAAATTGCAAAACATTTTTGGCCACATTTTTTGGCAAAAAGCCCGGGGAATGTAAAAACTCCTAACTTTAGCCATAAGTTACGATGCGAGAATAAAGAAGTGGCAATACAATTTTAAATGCTGACTGTTGGCTTGCCTGGTCTCAAGTAAACCTGAAAAATGGAAAAAATATTTAAGGGGTACCCATTTATCGAGAAAACTAAAGTAGTCCACTAGAAAAGAGGTGATGCCGCGTGATTTTCCACCGGAATACGAATACAATTAATAATAATCTTAACATAATAGTAATCATTAAGGATACTGAGTAGATATCTGCAATATTTCGGATATAAATATAATAAACCTTTACAAAAACTACACCGGTAACAGTAGCCCAATTAAAGTCCAATATAGAACTTCAAAATTGCAGAACAGTTGATGGGATCGCCTTTTATTTCCCATTGGAACGAATGCAGTGGCGCGGTACATTGCAGTTGCACGGCACTTTGCCTCCATTCTGCTGGACATTGACGGACTAATGGCAGGCATAGGCTCGAAAAATGCACCAAAGATTGATGGATCAACTGGGACTAATTGATTTTAGATTTTTTAGTACTATGTGTTGAAAGATAGTTAAATCTTTTATCGGTAGCCCATTTAATTTGCTTCTTTCTTTTGTCATACTCTATCTGATATCATGTTACATTTATTCCAGTGCCTTAATCTCTCGTTCGTGTCTTTGGCTGTTGTGCTTACCCCTATTTTATTTTTGTCTTATTCTTCCATAGTGGCACTATCCTCTATGTGAAAATATCACTGAAATGAATTACAAGTATGAGTACTTGTTTATTTCAGTGATATCGTCTTTCATTTAAATTTTCTTGGTGGTCTCCTTTCTTTATGTATACCACACAGTCATTTGTTTTTTTATATTTTTAATTTGCCTTTTTATCGTCCCACTGCTGGGCACAGGCCTCCTCTCAAACGGAGAAGGATTGAGCATTAATCACCACGCTTGCTCAATGCGGGTTGGTGATTTCAGACAGGAAAACATCTTGAGGAAACCTGGACTATAAAAGTCCAGGTTTCCTCAAGATGTTTTCCTTCACCTTTTCTCAGCCATGGTGTCTAAGATATACTTAGAAAGTACATACAAACTTAGAACACAGTCATTAGTCTCAAAATATTCTTCACAAAATACTGGACTCTCTGCATCACATACATCTATGTAGGATTAATTTCTTGGTGTCCAAACTTATTTTTATTTTATTTGATTGAACGAAACGTATGCGTGAGGAAGTAAGAGAGGGGAGTGAAAAAAGGGAATGGCGGACAGATAAGATGCAAGACGTGTGTAATTTTAATTTAAAAGCTGTAAGAAGTTAAATAAACCCCAATAATACGAGCCAGTGATTTTATTTCGGTCGCAATCCTACAATCTCGTCCGGGATCGACCGAAATTGATCGAAGACGCGACTTTACCGAGAAGACGTACGGGGCGCTGCGTGGTCGGCGACCTGCCGGTAAATTGTCAGCAACTGGTTGTGTATCCACTTGCAAAAGAAGTCAAGAAGTCATAAAGTTTTCCCGTAGTCGGCGGTTAACGAAGACGTACGTATTGCTACAAAATGGTGGACAAAGACGAAAACGATTTCACGAAGCAACTGCCGAACTACAATATGGCGGAGCCCATCTTGAAATTTTCCGGCGAAGATATGACGTACTCATCCTCGAAGTGGGCGCAGGATATTGAAGATAACGCCGAAATCTTCGGATGGACTGCCCAACAAAAATTAATTATTGCGCGGAGGTCGCTGTCGGGCACGGCTGAGTTATGGTTGCGAACTGAAAAACCATTCCGAACTTATGACGAACTGAAAACAGCCCTTCAGAAGGAGTTCCCAGACACAGTCAACACGAAGCAAATGCATGAAATAATGTCTGCGCGCAAAAAGCGAAACNTGTAAGAAGTTAAATAAACCCCAATAATACGAGCCAGTGATTTTATTTCGGTCGCAATCCTACATCTATGACGCAGGTTTGAATGACCCTCTCCACAAAGCAGTCAGTATTCACCTTCTCTCATATGCGAATACCAATACTGCACATTCCATTCGTCTCGAACCATCGAGCGCGTTGCATACGGCAGTAGCTTTTGTTGCAATCATGCCCGTATTCGACCGTTATATAGCCCTGTGAGTCATGGTCGGTGGAGTTTTGGCCAATAAACTACTGATGGGAACTACCTGGGGGGTTGACTAGCAGATCACGCTCACTAGGCTGGCGCGGGTAAGAGACAGTAAGAAGCAATTTCTATTGTTTAAAAATGTTTTTTTTTATGGCAAGTTTACATTTAATAAAAAAGTCAAAAATAATAGGAAGTGTTGTAGTTTCACTTTGGGGTAACAATTCAGTTTTCACCATAACACAAAATGAAATCGTAAACGAGCTGTGTCTCCTCATTGAATATTTTTTCGAAACAATAGTTTTTGAAATTTTGTTTCTTTGTCGGTTTGTCTGTTCGCGATGGAATCAAAAACGGCTGGGCCAATCGTCGTTAATATACAGTCACAACATTTCTGCGTAATATGTTTATTTAATTCAAATCAGTTAAATATCCTGACATGAATATATGGAGCTTTATTTCTTACTTTTTTATGTAAACGTTTTGAAATAGAGGTGAAAATACCCGATCGCTTAGTCACTTTAAAAAACAAAGCGTGTATAGTGGATAGTAATTGTAACGAGAGCAAACCTTTCATGTATTTCAACAATGGATCTCAACGAGTTTATTCGAATTCAGTTAATAAAATATTCACGAAGCTTCGGCTCGATTTCACAACACGAAATCGAGTTTAAATAAAAGTTAACGTGTCGGTTTTAACCACACGTACACTGATGGTTAAAAAATCTGCCTCTCAAGTACGTTCGATTCCATGTCAGACAAGTACCAATGCACNAGAATTAATTCTAGGCGAATGAGTAGGCTACGTCAAGCTATGCCATCTGCAGGCGGCGTTGAATGGACGCCATAATTTTGTACAACTGACGTTGAGCTAAATTACTTGATGTGTAAGTTAGCAGACAATGCAACATTTCACTTGCGACATGTTATTTAGACTGTTGGAATAGCTATTGTACCACTTTTTAGGGTTCCGTAGCCGAATGGCAAAAAACGGAACCCTTATAGATTCGTCATGTCTGTCTGTCTGTCTGTCCGTCCGTATGTCACAGCCACTTTATTTTAAAACTATTAAGACTACACAATTAAATCTTGGTAAGTAGATGTATTACATTAACCGCTTTACGATTCCTATGCAAAAATAATAATATTAGAGGGGGGCTCCCTATACATGGAATTGAAATTAAAAAAAAATCATCTAACCTATACTTGTGAGGTGTCTATAGATAGGTCTTTAAAAATTAGATTGAGGTTTCTAAAACCATTTTTTCTCAAAGTCAATCATTTCAGAGTAAGACACTTTCAAAGTGCTAAAATGTGTGTGTGTCCCCTGTAATTTCTAAACTACCAAAGTGAAAAATCTGAAAAAAAATATATGTTATAGATCTTAATAAAAACTATCAACCGAAATTAGTTTGAACTAGCCGTTAGCCCGCGGTTTCACTCGCATCCCGTGGGAATTACTGCCCGTACCCGGATAAAATATAGCCTATGTTACTCGTGGATAATGTAGCTTTCGAAAGGTGAAAGAATTTTTAAAATCGGTCCAGTAGTTTTTGAGCCTATTCATTACAACCAAACAAACAAACAAACAAANACTTGTGGGGTGTCTATAGATAGGTCTTTAAAAATGAGATTGAGGTTTCTAAAACCATTTTTTCTCAAAGTCAATCATTTCAGAGTAAGACACTTTCAAAGTGCTAAAATGTGTGTGTGTCCCCTGTAATTTCTAAACTACCAAAGTGAAAAATCTAAAAAAATATATATGTTATAGATCTTAATAAAAACTATCAACCGAAATTAGTTTGAACTAGCCGTTAGCCCGCGGTTTCACTCGCATCCCGTGGGAATTACTGCCCGTACCCGGATAAAATATAGCCTATGTTACTCGTGGATAATGTAGCTTTCGAAAGGTGAAAGAATTTTTAAAATCGGTCCAGTAGTTTTTGAGCCTATTCATTACAACCAAACAAACAAACAAACAAACAAAGTTTTCCTCTTTATAATATTAGTATAGATGAAATGCAGTCAGTAGTTTTTGAGTTATAGCTCTTTTTAAGTAACCGGAAATAATAACTTTGTTATTCATATATTTGTATGAAAAACAAAGTGATTTTTTGTTGCCGAGAAATGTTCGTGTTTTGGCTAATTGTAGTTAGGTTTATTTTTCATAGATAATGGAACGGAACCCTTCGTGCGCGAGTCCGACTCGCACTTGGCCGGTTTTTTTAAGTTATACCTATATACTTTCTTAGTATATCTTAGACACCAATGACTGAGTAAAGGTGAAGGAATACATGTCACTGAAACCTGGACTCAAGATCTGAAATCACCAACCCACATTGAGCAAGCGTGGTGATTAACGCTCATTCCTTCTTTGTGTGAGAAGCGGCCTGTACCCAGCAGCATTGCTACCAAGTTTCATCAAAATATTTTTTGCTTGGAAGAGTAACAACACATGTAACACGGACATCCTTAAAACCTTCATGTTTATATTAAGGTGCATTCGACCACTAGAAGCGGGAAATTCAAATATAAAATGGTTTTTTCATGTTTTACCTAAGTTAACATTCAATATGAGGCGTGATCTTATGATTCGCGGTTATAATATCCCACAAAGTAATTTGTTTAACTTGTTTAACTCTGAAACTTCTTACAATTCAGATATAACTGTCGAAACTATGATATTTCGCAATAAAAAGTTTTTTACAGTTACATTTAAATTGTAAGAAGTTTTGGAGTTAAACAAGGACATCAGAAATTACTTTGTGGGATATTATAACCGCCAATCATAAGATCACGCCTCATATTGAATGTTAACTTAGGTAAAACATGAAAAAACCATTTTATATTTGAATTTCCCGCTTCTAGTGGTCGCATTCACCTTAATAGTAGGATTCTGTGAACACATTTGTACGATTCAAAATTAATGTGCGATTGTTAAAAGCCTTTGTTGGGCTTCATTATGTTTTTCATGCATTGGATAAGCCCCGCCATTTTGTGCTGTATTGTAAAGCTTGATTATGTGCTAATGCAACATGTATTTAAACTGTAATGTAATTGAAATGTTAGGTCTGAATCACATAAAATTGTTTATTTACTTACGGCCGTTCCCAATAACCTATCTAACTCTGGATTTGCGTACCAGAGATAGGAATTTGACATTACTTGTATGGGGCTAATGTCAAAATTCTATCACTAGTAAGCAAATCCAGAGATAGACAGAATATTGATTTACGCAGTAAATGTATGCACGAGAAATCCATCAATGGTTAAGTTTAATGCAAGGCTAGGTATGGTCGGTCCTTGGATGAGTGACCATATTTATGTCATGACGAGTTATTCGTGCATCTTGCTGTCGTTACGGGAAGGTAGATAGCCTGACAATCAGGCTTACCAAGGGGTAACACTTACAGGTTGGTCAGATTCAGGTGTTCAGATAGTTAGACCATGTAAAACACTGGTACTCAATTAATGCGGTTAGGCTGGAAGTGAACTCCAACATAGTTAGGAAAAGCTAAACTGCTATACCTACGACTCGTAAGCCTGGCTTTGATGACCTTAGTACTAGTAACAAGGTTGCCAAAGATGTTGAAATGACAGCCGGGACTTACAATTTAACGTGCCTTCCGAAACAACTAAAACCAGGGCAAACCGTTAGTCAAACTATTTTTCTAAAAATATAATAAAGTCCTAAATTTTGAAATCCACGAGTACCTCTCAACTCTTTGTTGAAACTGTCGTAACTGCATCGTTAATGCTCTTATGCACTTGCACCTTTGAAAGGAAGCCAAATGCATTATATTTAGGAGCGCCGCAAACACTTAGGGTTAAAAGACTGGTATCACATTACTTATTCATGCATAGCAACTTAACAAAGTGCTGGGTTAGGGGGAACGCACACTCGTTAGAGCGGTTTCAGACTAGCGTTTGATACGCGCGTATTTTGTAAGTGCGTCTTATTGACAACTCATACGATAATAATAAGACAGAAGGCAGTGCTCCTTGATACGGCTCGCATTGTGAGGAGGTTTTTGTCTCTGGGACCCTAACCACCGATACCTTGGACCCTGTGCCCGATATCGGGCGTCACCTGTTATTTATATTTATAGATACTTTTTTGTAATTAAAATGTAGACAATATGTGTAAAAATAAATAAATGAATAATTAAATGAGCCTTTTTATCAGACTATCTTTCAGACAGAGAGGGACTGACTCATACGATCGTAGGTGCAATTTGACGCTAGTCTATAACCGCGAGCCTCTCTCTCTTCGAGCAAATACTTTGGTGTGTACATTAGACGTTTTATGACGTGAAATGTAGTAAGTGTGTAAGTGCGTATGCCGAACGACATACATATGTGCAGGAAAATGCGCTAGTCTGAAATCGCTCAAAGTGTACTCGTATATAACTGTATTAAGGTTTAACAAAATGGCGTCTCGTCAAGAGTTAGGGGATTTATTAAAGCGAACTATACTAGTAATCTTTCCGAGATTAATATAAGTTATGCTGTAGTTTTCAGAATCTATCATTGTCCTAAGAATACTTGGAGATATTGGTAGGTAGTTAGTTTATAATTATAATTAGTATAATAGTGTATAATTTGTAGCTTTGTTTCAGTAAGTTTATTCTTTATTATGTTTTTATGACGCCATTAAATAATATTTTTGTTATTTAACCAAAGAAATTAAATATACTCTTTGGATTTGACCAACAAACGTAAAAAAGTTGATTCAAGGCAAAAATTATAAAGTCGATTCACAAAAGTGTAGCCCCACCTTAAAAACCTCTTCAGGATTTTAGTTGAAATTGAAATTTAAGTGAAGTTAGTGTTTGCTCAAAGTTTTGTGTAGCGTCGTAACATTACAGAAATTGAATTTATAGCCCCGTGAACTATAAATCATACTTACTATGACAAAAAAATAAGGTGACCTAGTTCGTGTTTTTTGTTTAGATTTATCGAATTGATTTTAAGACTTTCTTAGATTTGAATCTAAATAAAATAGTGAATATATCATTAGCTGTTTCACCCGCTACTACTTTCTTTCTTAATTCTTAAGCTCTAAGTTATCCGTGTACCTAATTAAATCAGTTCAGTAGTTCGGGTGTGACAACGCGACACACAGGGTTATATTCACATTATAACATAAAGTAAATAAAATATCACACACCTTTTCCTACATTTTTACAGACAGAATATTTTATAATATTCTGTACGAAGTTGTAAATAATTTTGAGCTGTTCAATTTTAAAACTCGTTCCTCAATCAATACTTTTGAATAATAAATCCCAGTTATTAGTACTGAAATACGTAAAATTAACGCAAACGTAAAAGCGCTATGAATAAACAAAATCCCATGAGTGGCAACAGTATGGACGCGAAAATAATAAAAAATTCAACCGCACCTGTTTTCCCCATAAAATACCCCTTGGAAATTATCGTTCTTCCCCTGAAAGGGAGGGTGCCAAAGGAAATGTATGATACTAGCTATCCCCCGTGGCTTCATTCGTTTATGTTTACCGTATATCATAGTTATAAATATGGGCTATTTTTTCGTGTCCACATTAATCTTGTAAAGGCTGATATTTTCAATCCTTTTTTTGACTATGACTTATTAAAATGTAGAAACTGAATTTAGTCACTGTATGACCTCGGTTTGGTTTCCTTTTGACGGCTTTGTTAGGTTAGCAGCAAATCATCACTAATGATGATGGCCTCCTGGCCGATTAACGGCCACGGGGGCTGTTCTCGTATAAGGAGATCAGCCAGCTGCGCAGGACATATTATAGTGCACAAGCATTTGCGCAAACATAGGTGCACTCCCTATTCCCTCACTCTTATAACCCGATGGGACGGGAATCCGACATGACCGGAGAGAGATCAGGCGCAGGACCGACATTAACGTGCTCTCCGATGCACGTAGCTTAGTTCAACAAACCAATAGTATAGTATAGCACTATACTACTGGTTTGTTGTAAGTTATGTGTATCACGTTGTCTATACTTTCTTTTTAAAGTGGGAAATCATCAATTGACCCTTCCCGCTCTGGGTGAGTGTTAGACTACCAGTGACTAAAACCCAGCGTATACCCGCGGTAACTCTTTCGAACAATCTCGCAGCTCATGTTACCTATACCTCAATTATATCTAAGTGTGACAAACAGCCTACCATTTTACTTCGTGTTAGTAGGGAAAAATGTCATTTTACTAAGAAGCTTGACTGATTATCTACCTGGTGGAGACTTAAATGTTCATTTGTTAACATTAACTTCATGGTGGCAAATGGTGGGTTTATATTCGTGTCGTGAATTTCGTATAGTGAGCGCCTTATTTTATGTAACGGTAGTGTAAGATTATAAGAATTTCTAGCTTACCTTCACCTTCTAACTTTTTAGTTATCACTGAAAAGTTATATTGTTAAAAAAATTGAATGTTATTTTCTTTAAAACCACGATAATACCAGTCCTTTCAAATGAAGCCATTACAAAAGCTATATGTTACGTGTGCTGGCTGTCGATGGCTCTTCGGCGAGCTCTCCGATCTTATCGCCGATATTGCAGGCGGCTATAGGATAGTACGAGATTTTTAAGTCTTTTGTGTCCTTGTTTCCTTACAAAAAGATCTCGATTTTACCCTAAGAAGCTCAGTCGAGTGAACTGATCTCGGTGCTGAGCTGATTAAATTATACCACGGCTTTGTAATCAGCTGTGAGGTTGAACGTTTTGAGCGCTATTTTAAAGGCAGGTATTGACTGCTGTGGGTGTTCTAGGTTCTATTTAAGAAACTTTCACGAATTAGTCCAGTGTTTGGAATTTGGAAGTATTACCAATTACATATTACCAATAGGATTCTCATCTGGAATCTATTTACAATACATGTGGCCATAGAGCAGTATATAATGGTAAGATTACCTGTATCTCGGTGCGACACTACAGCTAGCATGTGTTCGCACACCAAGGCTGCAATTTTGCGGACAGTTCAGAAACGTTCGCACGCAATTTGTTGCTGTGTCCTAGAGGAGACCAGAAGGAGCATTTGTGTGCGTCGTAGTAAAATCTCGCCTTAGACTTGTGAATACATTATAAACAGCCGTAAAAACCCCATGCTCCCATGTAACAGACCTATTTGTGTAAATATTTGCTGTGTTCCCATTTTCTTGAACGTTACCGTAAGTTTATATTCACAAGTGTAATAGGAAGGTACGAGTATGTCTGTCGTGCTGTACACCCCATGGGAGTATTTATACTGAATTTAAGTTTTACGTTCATGTTTTAAGAGTATCCTAAACCTTTTGTCTAGCCCTTTCCCAACTACATTGATGCACCTGAGTAGTAATATTTTACATGGAGTGACTTCTATCTGACCTCTTCAATCCGGGCAACACGATATACATTAGTAAGACTGATATTCAGACTTTCTGGGGTCTGACTCCTCGTAATGACTGACAAAGATGATATCGTCATAACAAGATGGTTTATCTATGAACCAACTGCTATACTATCATGGTATTCAAAGTCAAAGTCATTTTTTTTTATTTCACGTAGACCTTTTACAGTTTCTTATGAAAAGTCAAGCTCGTCGCGTGGTTCCAAGGAGTAAGTCTCATGAAGAAGAACCGGCAAGAAACTCCATGGACACTCTTTTAAAATAACTATCTTGTTACAACAATTTGTCATGTTTATGTTACTTAACCAATCGATCAGACGTTGTGGCTGTTACTTAGCAACGAGCTCCTAACTTTTATGACCATCTCTGTTGTAATCACCGCAGGGTAAACTAACCCCACTTTGCAAACCCTTTGAATAAAAATATGAATTCTTTCTTTCACAATCGGTTGAACCGATGAAGCATTGAAGAATATTCATGGTTCAAGTAAAGAACTTGTTTTACCTGACACCATTGGAAATTAAACCTTATATCTATAGCAATAAAGCTGAAATTCTATATTGTAAGTGTGGAGTTATTTTAAGAGAGGCATGTTTCAAGCTTGAAGTTAATAATATTAGTAGTCCGTCCCGTGTTGGTAGAGTGACGAAGGTGAAACTAGAGAGAAAAAAGGTAAAAGATATGCAAGTATTATTCCTGTGGGATATCAAGGATGGGACCCGCAATACTCACAAAGTTTCTACTTAGTCGTTTTGTTGTTATTGTTGTTCTGCTTGGCAATATTTTGGGTATTAAGTTTTGTTGAGAATGTATAAAAAGTTTTAAAAATTCAACTGCTTCCTATCAGTTTTGGAAATTAATGGTTGTCTTATGTTTTTGACTTTGACTGTGCGGTTCCACTGACATCCTGAGATAAACACATTCTCTAATAGTTTTGTAGTAGTAGTAGAGTTACTTTCGCAATAAAAAATAATAAATAAGAACAACTTAGACGTAGAATCTAATTTCCAAAACAAAACACGCCGTCCGGAGTCCCGCTGCAATATTTCAATAGATGCAACGATGCACCCATATAATATAACAGCGAATCTAGCCAATAAGACTGGCTCAGTATTAGATACAAACATATTTAAAGCAAGAACCGAAATTGAAATTCATTCGTAACCAAGAGAGGAACCGTATTTCAAGACCACTGTCAATATTGGCAATGCAGTTTTGACTGAATCAATACGAACTATTGCCGAATATGCTACTATTTCTATACCTATTTTGTAGACATCGGAATATGGTCTGTTAGAAAATTCTAGAAAGCTATCGAAAGAGTAACCTACTAATAAATGCGAAGGTTTGTGAGGCTGTAAATTTTTCACTTTATCAAACTTATTTAATTTTTGATCACTTTATAACTACTGAACGAATTTTGTTGAATCTTGGCAGTATATCGGAAGACCGTATAAGCTATTAGGTCCGGGAAATTATTCCTTCGGGACGCTGGTGGGAGCGAGTATTAGTATAGAAATAGATTACTAAAAGATTAAGCCTTTACCTAATAGTCGAGTAGCTTCTAACCACATACTAAGGGAACTGATTCCCACACATGAAAAGAAGTTTAGCGATTGTAACATTATAAGTAGGGTTCATCGCTGAATTTACTGAACCAATTTGGAATATTCTATACTAATAGAAACCAACGTTTGAGTATTTTAGGCTTTTCTACCCAGGTAAGGGAGGAATAGATCCTTTGGGACTCACAGAAGGTCAAGGTCAAAGTCAAAGTTATAGGTCATCATCTTCCTGCCCTGTTCTCAATTTTATTTATTTATTTATTGCCACTTACATTAACAGTATTAAACCACACATATACCTATATTATTTTATTTGGGGTCGGTGCAATACGTTTTCTGCTTCCATTTCTCCCTGTCACTCGTCATACTGACATTCACTCCCTTCTTACTCATGTCATCTTTCAGGCAATCCATACATCTTTTCTTTGGTCTTCCTCTTCCTCTCCAACCATCTACATTCATTCACATTACACTGTTTGTTGCATGCGTTTCCTCCCTCCTCATTACATGACCATACCATGTCAACTGCTTACCTCTCACCATTTCTGTGATCTGTACTTATAATAAATCTGTAGAGAGGTCAATTCTGTTCATGAAATATATTTCCAAAATAACTATCGGGGGTGATTAGGGATCGATACTGATGCCAAAAATGCAATCAGTAAAATTTTGTCGGTCTGTCTGTATAACTGTTATATAATTATTATTCATACTCCTGAACGGGTTATAGTATACTTTTCATTACGCTACAATCAATAGGAGCAAAGCAGTGAAGGGAAATGTTGGAAAAACGGGAGAAGTTACTCCATTTTTTGAGCTACCGTCGCGTGTTCAACCTTAACTGTTAAGGTGACACAGAAATCATGTGTGATGGAAATGTTCTCCTTGAAATTATATAAAAAATGTCCTACGACAGCACATGTCCATCTTTTATGGTTGACTTACAACAATACGTGTAACCCCCGATAGCTTAGCAGTTCGACGTTTCAGATCTTTGATCATGACGACCCGTTGTCGCTGGCATAAGCGACATGATCCGCGAACGAAGTCGCTGGCGGAAGCTAGTTGGTAATAAGTACATAATACAGGTTGAAACATACATACTCGTATAGTGCACTGTTTCGCCTGTTGGTATGCAATTAAGAAATGTCAAATACAATTTTATTGATGACAATAATAATAAAACAGAACATTAAGGTACATAGAAAGTTAATATTATACCCAACTTAAAAGAGCTATATCGGTTCTTGTCTGACCTGGAATCGATCCCGCCGATACTTGAGAGACCACGACTAGTTGTAGCTATAACAAGCTATTTAAAGCACTTAGGTATTGGACAGCACTATTCTCAGAATGTAAGCGAGGCCGCGGGTAAGAGCCAGTAATCAATAATACTCTGATAAGTTTGTTAGGAAAATATTAAAAGTTTCTCTGTTATAGAAAGCGGAGTTTTATTTAAATGCTAATACCTTGATTTTAATACTTCGGGTTTTTGAGATTGCTGATATCGGACAAGTTTTTTTTAATAAGCGAGTAACGACTGAAGCGTACAAACTTAACTTGAATCAGAAATGTCGGTCTTGACCTTGTAGTCTGGCTAGAAATAGTCTAATTTGGCTAGCTTTTTCCCAACTATGATATGTATC
The DNA here is from genome assembly GCA_002382865.2 of Heliothis virescens. Taxonomy (NCBI): domain Eukaryota; kingdom Metazoa; phylum Arthropoda; class Insecta; order Lepidoptera; family Noctuidae; genus Heliothis; species Heliothis virescens. The sequence goes on from NWSH02000323.1 coordinate 813,245, forward strand.
AGGTTACCTTCTAATCTAACTGAATGCAGCTGAGTCCCAGTGTATCATATGATGATGCATCTGCCTATCTAACCTCCTCAACCCAGTTAGCCGGGCGAGTCTATATCGCGTTGTCAAGATTGACTGTCAGACTTTCTGACTGCCAAAAATGTCCAATATAACATGCCTTCTGAAATACGGAAGAATTCGTCACGACAAGAAGGTCATCCAGCCACTTAAGCTTATAATCACAAAATTATAATGAGTCAAACTTTCGTCTATCAATATTACAGCAACCAACCTCTTATATTTCATAAAGTGCAAAGTTAACCAGAAATCGAATCACCAAACTTAAAGAGCCAATCACAAATCAATCTGGATTCCAAATTCCAATTCGGGGTTGTAACACGGATTTTTTTTAATCGGCTGTCAATAATTGCTATCCGTTGGTTGAACGGAATGAGTGAAACAGAGATTGGAGCGCAATCCGTTCCCATCACTTGTCAGATGCAAGCGGGGATAGCCGACGGCCGATGCACTTTCTGTTTAGAATCCGGATTGGATTTTTAATCGATTATCTAGTCATGCTACATTTTAGATTATTTAGAACGGTCGCGTTGTTTTTATTAGTGGTACTACTACTACCGTATATAAGCGTCTATTTATATTATTTTTTGACCCCTTTGTATTTGGCTATGTAGTTAGTTACACTAATCTTTATAGCACTGTGTTGCGTGCCGTGTATATTTTATTTTAAAACAGAAAACCAAAAAAATATTCCAGGTGTTTGGTGCATGAACACCATGTTTGCAAATGTCCTCACCGTACAGGAAAAATAACACGAACATTTTTTTAGTTTTTTTAGAATATAAAACATTTGTATTGGTTTGTTTTGATGAGAACTAGATCGGTAAATGTCCATTTTCGACCATGAAGTCGGTGGTAACATTAATATAGCAGAAAGTTTCAAAAGAAATTTTCACTTTTCTATGTTTTTGGTAAACTTAACACAAATAATGGAGAACTAGGTAATGATTCATAGAAAATGAAAAGTATACATTTCTCTGTGACGCCATCCAACTTGTTTAAACCGACTGTAGTGGCCACTAGAAGAGCGAGAAAATGCAAAATAAATATTATTATTTTTATCAAACCCTGACATTTTAACGCTATGGTATTATTATAGATTACAAAATTGCGGCGTAGTATTAATAATAATGGCGTCCAAGGCCGATTGTCGGCCACGGCGGCTGTTCTTATATATAAGGAGATCAGCCAGCTGCGCAGGACATATTATAGTGCACAAGCATTTCCGCGGACACCGGTGCACTCCCTATCCCTCACTCTTATAACCCGATGGGAAGGACTGGGAATCCGACACGACCGATCAAATCAGAGAGAGAGAGAGAGATAGAGAGATCAGGTACAGGACCGACATTAACTTGTAACCGTTACCGTTCTGTCGCTTGTTTCATAGCCCCACTCCACCTCGTGTGAACTCATTACACCTCTTTGTCAGCGTCGGTTGCAGCTCATTTCTAGCTCAAGCTTGACATATCGGCTGACCGCTATATTACAGAGCGCCGGAGTTTTTGTTACTCCCGTCAACCACCCAGTTTAGAGAGAAATTGCGAATGGTTTCCAAGATTCAGGATAGTAATGTTTTATATAAAAGTTCATATAATAACTGGCTGCTCATTTAGAAAGATTTTGAATTTGGAATATTTCACGAGTGATTTTAACATCTTAAACATTTTAACATGAAATACAAAATCATGAGAGACTATTGGCCATTTTTACGGGTTCCAGACAAAGTTCTAGATAGCGATCTGACAGATACTGTTATTGAAAAGTAGTAAAAATTAAAAACATTTTTATGCAGTCAGAGCTATTAAGAACTTTATCTGAAATCTTTGAAACTGGCCGTGTGTGTTCCTATTGCAATTATCAACACCTTTAAATAATCTAAGTAAAACATTACTCTATAACTGAAACAAAATTGGAACCATTAAATTCCCTGCACCCTGTTACAGTGAAACTAGAAAGTCAGTATAATAAGCTAAAGAGATTGTGTACTCGTACCTGCTTTACGCTTACTCATGTTCAAGGAGCTTTCCTTACATAAGGAAGCAACGGAGCCGTATGTTGCGTATTATATTTTTCCTGTGTAATAATAATACTTGATCTATGTACAGTGTTACAAAAGACATGACGTGTATTTTTACGAAAGGACATACAATATAAAATATTAGTACGGATAATTTGTAAGTCAGCGCGGAAATATTATCTTCGGGACGTGGGTGAACCTCTGGTAGGAACTTAGTTCAAGACACGTGATAGGGAGGAATGAGGAGCATGTCGTAAAGACGGTCTTGAGCATAAACGTGGATAGATATAGAGAGGACGACCAAAGAAACGATGGATTGATTGTATGAAAGATGACATGACTGGAAATAATGTTACATGCGAGATGACGCCAGACTAACAAGTAAGAGAGAAAAATACTTAATTTGACTAGAATTATAGTTGATTATTTTTAACGTTTATCCAAACCTGGATGAAATGAATTGCTAGAAATGTATTTATTAAGGGTGCATCCTACTTCGGGTAACCATCGCGCGATCCAAGGCGAATTAAATAAGTAGGCTTAGCCGCGCCGTAGCCCGTACCTCGCCACCTACGCTACGTCAAAAAAACGTTGTTTTCACGTCGCATCTATTTGCTCACATAGGACGCACCGTAAAAATAAAAATGTGGTAAAAACCCCATAGGTACAGTGTTGTTTTTTCCTTGCACAATAAACATGGAGTAAACAGTCATATTTTTTATTAGTTACACAGAATAATAAAACCTTTAGTTAGTACAAGCTTGAAGATTAGAGCAGGACGGTAATATTCCAAATACCGTTTAGTACACATAAAATATCGCAGTTACGACCCCCAACTACTAAAGGGAAGTTTTAACAACTTTTTCATGTCCTTTTTTCCAAAGTTACTTCTATAAAAAACGGGGGACTGTTATTACAGTTTATACGGCCTATTGCGAATGAAGAAACTACTATTCGGGCTTACAAGTACTTTTGAAGAAATCGCAAGGAAACTTCAATTCTATTCTTGTGGTATTAAAATACTATTTAGCTTGGCGAGGCGTATTTATGACTATTTAATGGAAATCAGGGTAACTGTGATATTATATTGTGATAAACGTTTTTATATACCCTGTTGAGTTTTGAAGGAACTATTTGATTTATTTTTCTGTTCGATATTTTGCCTCAAAATTAATAGAAGAAGCCAGCCTTTATCTTTGGCCAAGACTCACTAGATAGGGTAGCTTCCCAACAGTGAAATATTTGTTGAAATATAAAACAGCTCAGTAGTTTCGGAGCATGTTCATTAAAAACAAACATTTAAATCTTCGCTCTCTAAAATATGTATTATATAATTTAGAAAAAAAAATGAAGACGAGGATATTTCATTTTTATGGTTAATTATGTCTTATTTTATGGGATACAAGATACAAGGAGTATACCAAACAAAACCTGCATCACTCCAGATAAAATAAAACTACGTACAAAACTTGTAGGTACATAGTCTCCAATCCATTGACAGAATACAAAAGCCTTTTACAAAATTGGCTTCAAAGACCGAACGTTGAATACAAAGAACCCAGTGGACTCCTACTTACAAGGCAACAAGACCACATCAGGACGACCACTAGCCCTCACAGAGACAAGATAAAATCTAAAGTCTGCTCCTCTAAGGAAACACATGAAATTTATTACGAAAAGACACAGTTTCTCAACATTATACTCTCAGCGGAACTTTCTCTTGTTCAAACATCCTCAAACTTCACTTCGAATGTGTTCTCAAAGTTTTTTTTATACTTATTTTTACGAAACCGTTCGGATTATTTAAGACTGATTTGATATGTCGATTTCAGAAAGTAAATTTTGTTCTAGTTTTACTTTTTGAAGCTATAATATTGATCTTTCGTCGCCTGTTGATATTGGCGAAAAAACGGGGATTTTATTTTTTCGCTGTACCTGTATGGAGATGAGTTTTTAGTATATCTGATATGAGGTTAATTGATTTGCTTCGAAAATACTGTCGTCATTCCAATTTGCCAGCTTTACCAAAAACTCCCGAATACCCTTTGTATTCGGGAGTTTCTGGTAAAATGGATTGAATAAGGTAAAAAAATATATATTCTACTTCCAGAATTTTACACTGGGTCGTTTTTTAAACCAACGAGGAAAGATCACTTTAGTTTTTACTTGCCTGAGGCTAAGTTACTGCCGCGCGGATAGATCCATTATAAGGCTACTCTTGGCGCAATCGTTCCGTGTTGGATTTTTGAGGATATAGGCATTCGCTCCAAGTAAAACATTAGTACTAAGCTATATTCACTGGAAACCGGCTATGCTTTAACAGAACTTAAAATTGAGCTAATATTTACAAAGAATAAAATTCCGTCGTTCCATCTTTATTCGTCGTTTATCTAACGTTGGGAACCACTGACATCAGCGTCAACAAGTCTACAGAAACTGTATACATAATAATGGCAGACACAATGGAATTTCATACGATTTGTCGATAAGTTCGAAATTTTATTACATCCCTCACCGATATTTGACGTGCGCTATCAGACTTTGCCTTTTCGAATATTACAGTAGGTGTTGTCTGCGGTTACGGTACGGTACGGTTTCAGACAGAGGAATCTGAAACTGTAATTGTCGTACAATTTTCAGCGTACGAGCTACGTCATGGAGTTTCATGCTGATCCATACAGCTTTATCTAGTGGTATTGAGGAAATAGTTTCGCTTTAGAGTTTCATCGTTATTAGAGTTTTATTTCGATGTCTATTTGAAAATTCCTGTGAAAATATTGAAATACCCAATTCTAGAAAATTTAATTCAACGTTAAAAAATGTATTTTGAACATCGAATTTGTTCGTTGGATTTTTTAAATATTTATAGGACAGCTCCAAAACTGAATACCGAGTAATAAATCATTAAGGTCTCCCTTTTTTCTGATCCAAATAATCCAAGCTTAACCTACTCGTTCATGCATCAGTAGATCAAGATACGCCTGTCACCAACTGCAAATTGACTTGCTAACAATGTCATTTTTATACGAGGTCAAAGTTTCTGTCGCAAGCAAAAACTAGGGTAGTCTGTTACCCCCGTATCTCACAGCTCACTGCCCTATATTTCCCCTCTGAGTAAGAACCATAACAGAGAACTCATGTTTTTTTCATACGCGATCACAGAATACTGAGTTTATTGATTTAGTTTTGTGAGTATAAGAAAATTATTGTAAGATGTAGAAGGACGTGGCTTAGTGAACGCGCAGGTTGATTGATGAAAGGTTAAGCGGCGCTTGGTGCGGTTGGTTTGAGATGGATGACCAGCAGAGAGAAGAATGCAATTTATATTATAATTGGAATTCAGTCTGACAATTAGCAGTCGCATGAGTTTATGTAAAACACTGATACTCAGTTGCATTTGGGTAAACTGGATATTGAGGTAGATGAGTAACTATCTGTGTACTTGAATTATAAAAGAATAAATCTCTCGCTAAATAAAACAAGTAAGACTATAAAGTAAAACTGAAATATAACAGTCAGCCAACCCCAAGCAGTAAAGTTTATTTTTTAAATCCCCGTTGAGAAAATCTTTACGTCCCAATACTCTTGGTACAAACTTTTTAAAAGGGAAAGCCACATAATTGGATGAGTTTGATACAACGTTTTTACAGGCTATCGATTTCCAATATTTTTAAAATTTTGACCGCGATTTTATAATTTTGATGACAGTTTGTATAACAAACTTTTTGAGCCAAAGTACTGACAAGCAGTTTTGGTTTAGCTACATCTTCTTGGGTGCTATTTTTACGTTTTCGCGTTGACTTACTGATTACTTTTGCCATCTTTTATATAATTTAACTCTACTTTTACTAGTCCAATCAGAAGAAAAAGATTGATTAAAAAACTAGTTATTTCTCGCGATTGCACCCACGTCTTATGTATGATATGTCAGATGTAGACGTGACCTAACCTTTAAACTTTTGTAAATGCCGTATTCTTTACTCGTTTCTAGTCGGAAAAGGTCCTCTAATCTACTAAAGTGTGTCTCGATATAACTTGTAATTTCATTATGGAGCAACAATCATCTTTCTTCTGACAAAATCATGAGAACGGTTAGTATAGAATTGCCAATACTCTACACTAACCATTTTTATGGTTTTGTCTGTATTCTTAGACTACTTTTTCGCGAACCCGATTTTTATTGTATCCTACATATCTCCTTAGATGACAGCGTTTTTTCCATACTATCAAAATTGGTATCAGTATACAGTAATAGGTACATTGGGAGTAAAATATTTACTGGATTTAGTTACATACCAGACATTACTGGTATTAACAAGATTATTTAGTATTTTTGCTGATATTATTAAAATTCAAGCTCCAATTATGTTTTTTAAAGTGCATTCCATGTAAATATTGATCACTAAGAGCCGTTAAGAGCAATATTCTTATTCATGAAATTCACACGAGATAATTTATCAATGTAATCACAAATTGTCACTGGGTACGGTAGCAGGGGTGCAGACACCCTTAAGCCTCCCTTATTTAATCATCATTTGATGTAGAATGTAGCGCTATGAATTTTAATTTAGCAACAAACGTGGCACTTCGAAAATATCTTTTTAATAGCTTAGAATAAAAAGGACTTTAAATTCTAGAAGACGTTGAAACTTAACTCACCACGCAAGTTTCCTCATCGACAGTATACCTATTCGAAAATTACTTTATGAGTATCGTCAAAAATAAGCGATATAAGCCTTTATTTCCATATTGTTATGATCGTAGTATTATCTATCTATACTAATATTACAAAATCTGAAGAGTTTGTTTGTTTGTTTGTTTGAACGCGCTAATCTCAAGAAGTACTGGTCTGATGTGAAAAAATATTTTAGTGTTAAATAGCCTATTTATGCGCGTAGTAGTTCCCATGAAAAAGCGGGTGAAACCGCTGGCGGAAGCTAGTATAAAATAAATAGATGCGGTTGTTTTAAGGGTTTTCTTTGAATTTCTGTTTCCCTTTGTTATAGCTCTTACAAAATAGACATGACAGATGTAGGTCTGTCATGTCTATTTTGTAAGAGCTCTGTTTAGTTGTGAGCCTTTCAAAGGGATCAAGTAATTGAAGGTCTGTCACTTTTTATCGAGGACGAAGTTTAGTCTAGCACTGAATTCTAGACATATCATATGAGGGAATGAGGATAGGATAAGAAAGGTCTTGGGAATATAAACAAACGTGCATGGATATAGAGCAAGGTGGTGGAATTTAATGTGATAGTGGTGAGTTTTCAAGAAAATAATCATCATTATAAAATAAATTGGCTATTTTACCAGTAACACTATTTTATCCGATTGTGGAAAGTGGTTCCCTCGTGACGCGGTTGATGTCGCGACAACAATTAACTTACTACGCAATATTTTGAATTCAAAATAATGGCGTCCCCAAATTATTTTTTTGCGTGCCGCCACGGGCACACGTGCCTTTGGTTCGCCACCATCACCTGTCAATTGTCTAAGTATCACGGTTCATGAGATATAGCCTGGAGACAAATGAAATGGGGTCACGATTTACCCTTTGGGTGCGGAACCTCAAAAAAGTGACACATTAAGAGACTACCACACTACCGTATAACAGTGATAACTAAGTAAGAGCAGTCATTAGGAAATCAGCTTAATTACGAACTGGAAACAGCCAAACCGACATATTTGCTTTTGCATCTAAAACAAAGGTTCATTTGCGAGAATTACTGAAATTCATTAATATGACTGTAGTTCATTTAAACGCAATGTGAATAGAACATTCGATGAATATTTGCGCGTTTGAAATGCTATTATGAAAATGAAAATGGCTGCAGTTAGTAGAATTTAGTTAGAATATTTAATTGTGTTATGTTATACCGGTTATTTCAGGTATTAAATTACTATTACAATTTCTAATAATTTTACCTGCATTCTGGGAAAACTATTTCATGGGTTCAAAAATCCGGTGTTACTGAATACAGCGTACAAAGCCTTTTAAAGTTACTGAACTGATCGAGGTATTTTGTAATCTTCTTCTTCTTATCGAGTGAGCTGCAGGTTTAATCACCTAACAAGCCCTAGTGTCAGAGTTTTCTCAAAATCCGCCTGACGGCCTCTGACGTGGATTTATATACGACTACTACTGAGTAGCATTCGAGGACGCCGGCTTTACGTGCCCTCCCAAGCACGGGGGTGTAACACCGCCTACTTCCAAACTCCAGGCTGCTTTGTGAAAGTTTCTAAAACCCACAAAGCGATTTCGGCCTGACCCGGGAATCGAACCCGAGACCTGTGATCGGCAGTCGCGCTATGCGACCACTAGACCAACGAGGCAGTTTTGTAATGAACTGTGTTTTACTGTTGACTGTCAGATAGGTAGTGTCTCCATGCGAAATATTGCTTTTCAACTATATTTGATAAGTATCGAAGACTTCATTATATTTGGTAAAGGCTGAATAGATAATGATTATTATATAATGATATGCGTACTGAAAGCAAGTTCATGTAGCGTCATCTCATTAAAATTAATTAGTGCTGTTATCCTGTTTTTATTGCGTGATGTTTCCCATATCCAATAAGCCCTTTGATATTATTTTATAGAGGCTGACGATGATGATAAAATATGAAGTCAGAAATGCGATGAACTTGATAAACTGCTCACGTGATTCAATCAGTATACTCTATCATACAACAAAGGGATTTAGAAAAAATCTAAAATAGGTTTCCAGCTTTATATTCTCAATCTTTAGAAGATGGAACAGATTAATCCCATATAATCTCGTTTCGATATCGATCCGGTACACGTTAATATAGTAATATGATGTCTGAAACCAACAAAATGCTTGAATTGAACACGTCAATAGAATTTGAATATTAATTTAGCTAGCATGAAGATTACATTACAATTTGTTGAATAATGTACCTGGTTAATTAACTTGCTTTCTATCTCAATGCCTCTTTGATTGGTGGCATCGATGCAAAAAATTAAGAAAAAATGCTGTCATTAAAACTTGACAAAACATAATTTTATTATGTTTTGTATTCAGAGTTTCAGTTTTCAATCAAACGACCAGGACAGGTATTTACTTCAATTGTTGTCATCGTCATTATTTTACTAAATACTAACTTATTCGGTTACAACCAGACGGTCGCTAACCTAGTATTTTGCTGCTTTCCAATAAATGCTCAAATTACATTAAAACCAACGTCACGGGCAGCTATTCGTATCTAACTATAGGTATATCTTCTATCCTTTCAGCATTCGGTTAAAAACATCAATTCTTGAGTAAGTAATACCACAGTATCAATCTTACAAGCCCCGAACAGGGTATTCGTACAATTTTCTGGTAAAATTGCCGAATAGAAAATACCCTCGAAGTTACAATCCCTTTGGGTAAGGCGCCGACAACTAATTAAATAAATTAATGATCAAATTGGACACTTCTACCAGTAATCGGATTGTTCGTTCTGTATTGTATTTTATAAAGAATAGAGCTTTTGTTCAATTATTTTAGACTGTTTTTTTCCTGTTTACATCTTGATACTTGAAAAGATAAAATGTCATTACAATGTTAGGTTTCGGAGTTGGTTCAATAATTTTACCGTGAAATTGTAAAAGACTGAGTTTGCTTTATCTGCGGAGGTCGTCGTTTTTATATGAATTGTTCTCCGTAACTGCAAAAATAGACGGGTTTTCTAGCTCACTCGCGTGAGAAATAAATAATTAGGCTGTCAGACGAAGAGCTAGATCAGGCGCCTGATAGAATGCGTCTAGAATTGCTCGGGATGATAAATATCGTATTTCTCTCAATGTTACACGTTCTCAGTTTTAACCGACTTCTAAAATGGAAGTTCTATATTCTATTCTCATATTTTTGTGTGTCAGAACGCAATTGTCTTGTTCTGTGGACAGATAGAAATGCGCAATTAATTTTCAATTTCAGAGCGTAGTCTTCGCCTTAATTTCTTCATTATTTCTGCCTTGTTTTGCCAATTTTTTATTTGCCGTCGGTGGACATATCTTCTTCTTTCACAGTTTATTTCAGTCTACCTACTACAACAACTACTGAAAATTAAATAGATTTAGTCTATCTAATTTCTTGACAAATTCTACTAACCACAATTCAGTAGAAGCATGCAAATCGACAATTGTAGTGGCTTAGCTTGCCAGTGGTTAAAGCAGTAAGCTTAACCACAACCACTTGTCGACGTCTTAGCCACGCCAGTACATTTTGAGCGCGGAACTGAGTGATCGGCGTGATCGGACGTAATCGGGCCACTTCGGGTGAAATCGGTCGTGGTCTAAGTTCATTGACAAATATCAGGTTTCATGCTTAAGAAAATTGTTAATTGTGGTCGATTGGAATTTTTATTTGAACTAGCTGTTACCCTCGTCTTGAGAAAACTAATTTCATTTGCTACTAGCGGCTTTGACTGCGTAAAACTTAAAATCCCGTTTTTCTCGTTCCCGCGAGAATTTTGGGAAATCCTTTCTTATCTCGCGTGAGACTAAGATGAACCTTTGCGCAAAATTTCAGCATTATAGGGACCTTGATTTTTACATTTTTGCTATGTATGTATCGTATGTATCGTTTATCTGTTTACATTGAAAACGACACTTCTAAAGTAACATGTCTCTAAACCAATGTTTTTCACAGCTACCACGATACGATTTCATTCGACAGCCGACGCCGGTCGAGAACCTCCTCACACCTAACGTTAGGACTGACAATCCTTACCTGAAACCCAATTACGTAAGTGACGACTGGATTAGTGACGTCAGACTTATTGGATACTGTCAGAACATCAGGTCAGACTCTAGGATAGATAGTTCTTTAGGGATTCGAGGTGGTGGGTGAATCCTTAATTTGAGTTCTGTTTCTAAGAATGGATTCCGTCAGCCTTACTGGCTTTCTGACTACTCGTAATGACTGCTAAAGATGGTCAAATGACAGCTGAAACTCACCAGTTTATCGTGCCTCCCGAAACACGAAAGAACTCGCCATGACAAGATGGTCACACATCCACGGACCGACCGCGCCAAGCGTTGCTTAACCTCATCATCATACGATCTGCACGGCTTTTACTTCGCCACGAGCTCCATCTGAAAAACTAATACGGACTTTTATTTTTCTGTAAAAAGTAAGAGGTGTAATGGCGCTTACAGACTCAAGCCGAGGACCCCCGAGAACACCTGAGAAGCGTATTGTGATAAGATTACTCGTCGTATTTTTCAGGGCTATCTTATGTTAGGACATAAGATAACCTGAATCTTTTATTTCTGGAGCAATATCTCAGCGAGACTCCTCGTGATCGTGTAGGTAGATGCTATATAAATTACAAAGTAAAGATAGATGATACTCGTATTTTGGTAAGTTTTGCCTGGGTTGTAGTTTGTTACATCAGTAGTATCTATTTAAAGTGACTGCTCATTTTTAATTACTTACAAATTCTTCAGAATAATTTTTATTGATAGTTCGGGGTTCTGGCTATCTGCAATGTCTAAGTAAAATAGGGAACAACATCATCTGCTTTGTCCGATATGTCAATGATTCGCTTTCAAAAGGATGTTTTTTTATACATTATTTTTCCCTTTGCACATTGCAGCAAACTTACTTTAAAAGTTATGCAATTTTTATGTTTATGACTAACTTTCAAAGTTTGATGCATTGTGTAAACTATAGTAAAGTTCTTTACAGACAAAACAGCATCAGTGAAAAATTGTTTTATCACACAACGCAGTGTGAAACAAACAAAACCGACATTCATTCTGCGGTTTGCGGTCCGAGTGGGAACAACATACATTCTGTTCATACTACAATAGAATACGATTATTTATTGTTATTGTAACAGAATTCTGTGTTTTGAGAACCAGCTCATTATACTCCTAATGGCTAACATTTTGTTTTTAGAGCATTGAAAAAAGACAGTTTTGCGTTAGCCGATCTGTAGGTCTTCAAATCTCTTTGAAAGGCACGTTAATTTTTGGTCATTTGACCATTTCTGGCAGTTGGTACTTGTGACTACTCAAGCCCGAAAACCTGATAACCAGTCCAACCGTAGGGTATCGGCTTGCTCGGGTTAATAGGTTAAGGAAGTAAGAGGAGTCGATCAATGTAAGCGGGTACTCCATGGCCGTGTTCCTTGAGCTGTCCAGTTCAGGATTTTATAACCCAGGTAAGTCCAGCCATAAAAAAGAAATTCATAAAAAATACTTATTAAAAATACTAATAACAATACACAAAAAGAACTATAAAACCCACTCAAAAAGACTACTATTTAAAAATAAAACTGCGACGCACCCAACTCTGGTGAAATTGAAAAATCTTTGAAGTGAAAATAGAATAACAGAATAAAGAGTAAACCTTTCTATTGAACCAAAATAAGGAAAATGGAAACTTCTCCTTTTCAGTGATCAAGATAATGGACGCAATCCTGTTTGCTAAACTAAGATAAAAGTTATTCTAACTCTTTCTTACGAGGTAGGATAGACAGGGAGCGGGTATAATGTTACTTTGACAGATGATGGACAAGTTTGCTTGGGGTTTATTTAGCCGACATTGGGAAGGAAGTTAAGGGATCTACGTCTTTTTTAGGTTATCAGATTGCTTTGATTGATAAGGCTTGTAATTATATCACAAACGGTATTTAAGGTACTTTCTTTTGAGTATTCGGGAAGTTCTTTAGTAAACATTTTCCTAAACACTTGGCTTATAGTTTTGCAAACTCCATTTAGTATTAAAATAGAAGATAATAATTAGTACTTAAACCTGAAATTAAAAAAAACTACGTGAAAGGCCCAAGTTCAACGACGTTCGCGTTCAATTGTCAAAGTAAGCAAAAGTTTTATGAAAAACGGACGCTTATGTTGACAGTGAAAACGGGCCTAAATTAGCAATATCTTTTAACTACAGTTGCACAGGTGCGTCCTCCAAATGCGACCACAAAATACCTTAGATGACTAAATGTTTAAGCACATTTTGTCATAATTATTCCTGTTTTTTATCACGAAAGAGAGAAGTGAGCCAGCCTGGGCCATTGTGGAGACGCCATTAGCCAAATTAGATTAGAACGTACCCTTCAGTTGACCCAATATAGGCGCGACATGAAAATGGTGACACATATTTTTCATTTTGAAAATTATTTTGTTAACAAATTTTTGTAGGCGTGAAGTCCAATATAATAAACATTTTCAAATGCTATCTTAACTATTTATTTACGATTATTAATTAGAGAAGAAAAATATAATTTTAGGCATATTTTTTGCTATAAAAAGTAACACATTCAAAACACCCTTAGCAAAATTCCTCAACAAAAAAAAGTGACAGATAAAATCCGCGCGAAACTTGGGTGTACCATTTAAAACAACCGAGCCCAGATAAGACCGACCAGCGTAAGTTGGGCCATCATTTTTGTCAAAAGTCCCTCTTAGCGCCTAATTTCTGTGAGACGAGGGGTGCTGGGTAGTTCTCAAAGAATTGGCGGCTCACGCACGTGTAGAGTTAACCTGCGCACAAGTTGCAGAATCAATCAACGTGGTTATTTTGCTGGGCAATCGCTGGGGATACGTTGTGCGCATGCGTTCTCCACTAGTGATGTTAGACTCGATGTTTTTGTGCGTGAAACTTTGGGTATCGAATTTTCGGGCGTCTTGAAGATTGGGCGGGCCGCGCCACGTCGATGAAAATTTAGGTGTTTTATTAAATTTTTCAAAAATATATTTTCTCATTTTTCTTTCATAATCTCCGATTAAATTAGAATATAATTGAAATGCGTAAATTAATCGAAAAATTGTGAATTCCATCAAAATTATTTCATCGAAACAACAAAACTGCGCAGCATGACTTACGATCACAAACAAAAAGAATAACGATGACTTACATAATTAACAATCGTAAGAGCAACAATTTAAACGTGGAGATAACTTATCGATAGTTCACGCGGTCAAGTTAGTCGATAGTCTCTTCCCTCGCGCCGTGAGAATCCCGCCGAAACCCGCCAGTAATAACAGTTGTCAGTATCCGCGCGTTACCGGTGCGTGATAGACGTCCCCATGCCACAGGCGAGGAATATCCGTCGCGATCAAGGTACGTCACTAAAAACTTATTTTATCAATTACAATATTTTTTAACCAACAAAAAAAAATATAGCGAATATTCATACTTTAATTTATTTGCAAAAAGAAAAATCTCGGCGTCATTTTTCGTGAACGTCTTAGTCGAAGAGATAAGTGACAGCCGAATTGTTTACAATAGAAAATTTTGGCTATTTTACAGATGTTCGGATATTTTATTTAAAAATTTATATGTGAATATATTTAACAGTGTGAGTGCATTTCAAAAGTTTTGCGGAACTTTTTTCGCGGGGTTATCAAACGTTCCGATGACAGATGGTTTTCTTTTTTCAAAATCGGTTCTATAATGTGATTTTCATTATGCAGAAGACGTCTTGACAAATGCTCTTTCCCTGAGTGAATTTGTATGAAGATTAAAGAGGGTTCCTTTTTTCAGGTTTTTGGTAACAAATCTAATTCTCATTAAGATGTAATTAATTACGGTCTCAACGAGCCTTTATTTGTGTACATTACGAAACTCTTATTGCGAATAATGTAACAAATTACTTTTATCTCAAATATTAGACTTTTTATACACATATTTTTTTGTGAGCAAACGTCTGGTTCCTTTACGAATGAATATTGAGCATTTTTATTTGTTGGGTATTGTAAAGTGTTTCTGTAAATGCATCTACAATAGCAAAAAAAAATATTAATGTATTAGTTATGTTCCTGGAAATAGCACCTGTCTTCCTAGAAAAATTTTTAGAGCTTCAGGTAGTTTATTGGTGGATTTCTGAAAGATCAAATTTGAGATAACTTATATTTACCCGAGAGCTAGTGAACCCTCCGACTAACGGTCGGCCTGTAAGGCTAGAAATTTGTGAAGTGATGAGTCATAGTACACCAAGGCCAACAGCAAAGACCTGGCAGGCCTCAGCCCTGCACATCATCATGCATTTTATTTTTCAAAATGTAAAATTATTACGAAAAAAAAACTTCCTTCTGTAAGCTTCAAAATTTAATAGAATATAGTTTATTTATTGGTAATCAGGAAAAAATTGCCAGGCGATTTGAGTAAGCAGAAGTATCTGCCAGGCGACTCGAAAGGTGCATAGAAATAGCTAGACATGAAATAATTGTTACAGTAGCGCCATATTAAATAATGTGCAACTTAACTTGTCGAAACTCGCACTTGGCTTGGTTTTATCATAAATTTGTATGAAAATCAAAGTAACAGTTCACATTATGTCTAATAGATGCGGCTACTAGTAACATTATTCATGTCTAGCTATTTCTATGCACCTTTCGAGTCGCCTGGCAGATACTTCTGCTTACTCAAATCGCCTGGCAATTTTTTTCCATGATTACCAATAAATAAACTATATTTCTATTAAATTTGAAGCTTACGGAGGAATTTTTTTTCTTAATAATTTTACATTTTTGAAAAATAAAATCATGATGATGTGCAGGGCTGAGGCCTGCCAGGTCTTTGCTGTTGGCCTTGTGTTCTATGACTCATCACTTCACAAATTTCTAGCCTTACAGGCCGACCGTTAGTCGGGGGTTCACTAGCTCTCGGGTAAATATAAGTTATCTCAAAATTTGATCTTTCAGAAATCCACCAATAAACTACTAAGCTCTAAAAATTTTCTAGGAGACAGGTGCTATTTCCAGGAACATAAACTAAACATTAATATTTTTTTTGCTATTGTTAGATGCATTTACAGAAACACTTTACATACCCAACAAATAAAAATGCTCAAATATTCATTCGTAAAGGAACCGACGTTTGCTCACAAAAAAATATGTGTATAAAATCTAATATTTGAGATTAAAAGTAATTTGTTACATTATTCGCAATAAGAGTTTTCGTAATGTACACAAATAAAGGCTCGTTGAGACCGTATTAATTACATCTTAATGAGAATAGATTGTTTACCAAAAACTGAAAAAGGAACCCTCTTTATCTTCATACAAATTCACTCAGGGAAAGAGATTTGTTCAAGACGTCTTCTGCCATATGAAATAAACATATAGAACCGATGTGAAAAGAAACCATCGTCATCGGAACGTTTGATAACCCCGCGAAAAAGTTCCGCAAAACTTTTGAAATGCACTCACACTGTTAAATATATTCACATATAAATTTTTAAATTAAAAAATATTCCGAACATCTGTAAAATAGCCAAAATTTTCTATTGTAAACATTCGGCTGTCACTTATCTCTTCGACTAAGACGTTCACGAAAAATGACGCCGAGATTTTTCTTTTTGCAAATAAATTAAAGTATGAATATTCGCTATATTTTTTTTTGTTGGTTAAAAATATTTAATTGATAAAATAAGTTTTTTAGTGACGTACCCTTGATCGCGACGGATATTCCTCGCCTGTGGCATGGGGACGTCTATCACGCACGGTAACGCGCGGATACTGACAAATGTTATTACTGGCGGGGTTTCGGGCGGGATTCTCACGGCGCGAGGGAAGAGGGACTATCGACTAACTTGACCGCTCGTGAACTATCGATAAGTTTCTCCACGTTTAAATTGTTGCTCTTACGATTGTTTAATTATGTAAGTCATCGTTATTCTTTTTGTTTGTTGATCGTAAGTCATGCTGCGCAGTTTTGTGTTTCGATGAAATAATTTTGATGGAATTCACAATTTTTCGATTAATTTTACGCATTTCAATTATATTCTAATTTAATCGCAGATTATGAAAGAAAAATGAGAAAATATATTTTTGAAAAATTTAATAAAACACCTAAATTTTCATCGACGTGGCGCGGCCCGCCCAATCTTCAAGACGCCCGAAAATTCGATACCCAAAGTTTCACGCACAAAAACATCGAGTCTAACATCACTAGTGGAGAACGCATGCGCACAACGTATCCCCAGCGATTGCCCAGCAAAATAACACGTTGATTGATTCTGCAACTTGTGCGCAGGTTAACTCTACACGTGCGTGAGCCGCCAATTCTTGAGAACTACCCAGCACCCCTCGTCTCACAGAAAATTAGGCGCTAAGAGGGACTTTTGACAAAAATGATGGCCCAACTTACGCTGGTCGGTCTTATCTGGGCTCGGTTGTTTTAAATGGTACACCCAAGTTTCGCGGCGGATTTATCTGTCACTTTTTTTGTTGAGGAATTTTGCTAAGGGTGTTTTAATGTGTTACTTTTATAGCAAAAATATGCCTAAAATTATATTTTCTTCTCTAATTAATAATCGTAATAAATAGTTAAGATAGCATTTGAAAATGTTTATTATATTGGACTTCACGCCTACAAAAATTTTGTTAACAAAATAATTTTCAAAATGAAAAATATGTGTCACCATTTTCATGTCGCGCCTATATTGGGTCAACTGAAGGGTACGTTCTAATCTAATTTGGCTAATGGCGTCTCACAATGGCCCAGGCGGCTCACTCTCTCTTTCGTGATAAAAAACAGGAATAATTATGACAAAATGTGCTTAAACATTTAGTCATCTAAGGTATTTTGTGGTCGCATTTGGAGGACGCACCTGTGCAACTGTAGTTAAAGATATTGCTAATTTAGGCCCGTTTTCACTGTCAACATAAGCGTCCGTTTTCATAAAACTTTTGCTTACTTTGACAATTTGAAACGCGAACGTCGTTTGAACTTGGGCCTTCACGTAGTTTTTTTTAATTTCAGGTTTAGTACTAATTATTATCTTCTATTTAATACTAAATGGAGTTTG
>NWSH02000323.1:831129-902518 GCA_002382865.2 Heliothis virescens
AAAATGTATGTGTGCATAGAGTATTAGAATGCAAGTCGGCGCGAGGTGGCCGCGGCCCACACAGCGCCCGTATCAAACACTGTTTTCCCAGATCAGATACGTATGAGTCAGGGCACTCTCAGGCGACACGTGCCCTCGTCCCCGGCTGAGTCACAGCATCTCTCTGGACGTACCGCACCACATGACCCGTCCTTCACCTTGCTCTCATTTCATCGCGCATGATTACATTTCCGGTCGGTCCGGCGCGCGGCGCGCCGCCATACAGCGCACCCGCGCCGAGGCGCGCCTCCGGCTCCGCGCACGCACGCCCGTGGCGAATTTCAAAGCTTCCCTTCGTCACCTCCCTCCACCGAGGATACCCGACGTAACTCGCCGCCGATGGTACTCTGCCATTAAACCGCCTTAATAAACATTACACGATGCCAACCACACGTCGCGACACGTGTAGATGAATCAAGTGTAATAGCAAAGTTCACGTTACTAAAAATTTCAGTACATTGTGTATCCGCAGTTACAATCGACCTTCCTCATTCATGCTCTGCTATTAACGTGGACGTATCGCTCGTCACACCACAACTCCACAGTTAAATCTCTAACCGATTGCGATTTCGCTCGACCAACATCGCGGCTCGCCAACTAATAAGTTACACACCGCTTCCCTTGCCAACAATATCCCCAGCCCACGATAAGCCATAAGGGCCTCCACAAAAAAATCATTATAAAGTATTAAATACTGCACCGCGCCGAGCCTTCCCAGAACTGGCCATTATCTGGAGGTTCACGCTCCGCCTTATTCACGACTTTTTTGTCATGGTTTTGCGTCTTTTTCACGGACTTCCCTTGAGATCAAAAATGGCTTATTGGTTCGTATAGAAGCTTATCTCGGGCGTTGATCGAGCCTCACGAGCCTGGAACGCGCGCAACCGTCGCGCCGCACCGTATGGCTTAGCGCGTCGCATACCGCATACCAGTCCTGCCGCCCGCCCCCTCACGCATGACATTCACACTATCACCGTTTTGTAGTCCACCACCATATCAAAACTAACAGTTTTTTCTTACAATCTCCAATAAAAAACATATAAATTAAATGGCATAAACAAGAGGACATCACTTAAAATTGCAATAACGCCAAGCATCCAGTTTATAAGAAAATGTTACATAGGTTAGTAACATGTCGCATTGTAGGACTACACCTAAATAAATAAAATATTTTCTAATAGATCAAGGATTGGTTGATGAGTATCTGTTAACTAGTTACGTCGAGTTGTTGGATCCTCACGGCTAGCTACATTTACATCTTCTGTGATTTCATTTCTGTGAAATCTCTTTTGCACATATACAAGTGTCTCAGAAGATGCGCAAGGCAATCAAAAAAACGTATAATTTTACTTAAATATACGTTTCCCACTATCTGTAAAATCATAATACGCAATGGAAGCAAAAAACTAAATACGATATTTTTCGCGCAAAAAATTTTAATGATGGACCACTTTATGGAGTCGGAATGCCCAAGTGAATTCTCACATTGTTCTAAAATTGATGCTGGAACTCATCCCTCTAAATTTCAGTAAAAAATATAAAAACGTTGAAAAGGCTTTTAATATATTTGTCATGTTTGCTATTAGGTGGTTTTATTTATTTCAAAGATATTTTATTGCATTTCCAGTGCCGTGCGCTACTGCTACAAGTGTCGGCGCATCGCCTGTCCGAGGCCGCCATACTGACGAACTGGACAACTGGGATTAACTCGCGACTACCAGGACGTCCCCCCACCCACCTCCACCCCCTCCCTCCCCCATTTAATGAACATTTTATAAAACCAAAAATATTTTTAAATGACTCCTATTAAGAAAGTAATGGCTCAAGCAAATAATTAATTGCCAAGCATTCAAATACTATGTATGTATTCTCTAATAATATATACACGTATAGTGTGATACAAATTTAGATTTGAAGAATTCCGCGCTCCCGGCTGCCATAAACTACGAATGAGTATCAGAGATCGTTTAAATATCCTTTTTAGGAGCGTAAGTTGGCAGTCACGCCTATGAGGCAAGAATTATAAATCGTCGCGCAACAATGCGCATAACTGCCTTGCGCTCGCGCCGATACTGCACCCACCCCCCGGCCCCGCCGCCCCCCCGCCACCAAAACAACTTCAACTGTATGACAAGTATGGAAATACCTCATACATATCAAACAATAACCCCTTCAAAGTGCTCTTATAAGTGCTCATGTGCAAAGGCCTTATAACGAAATTGTAAAACTGTAAACCTGTCCTGTATCTACCACCGCTATGTTCCCAGTAAATATTCCTCGCGATATACGAATCGCAAAACAATTCGATATCTGACAAACATCACGCAAACGACGAATGTTTAACCCGATACATTATAGCTCAACGTCGTCAATACTATTAGCTCACCGCCGTCACTGCACATAGATGGCAACATATTTGCTGATAGTCGCTGGCATAGTGCCGAATGAGAAAAGAGAGCACGTAACCCAAACCTTAATCGTCATAACCTTCACAACTAAACTAGCCTCACATCCAATCTCGCGCGCGCTTTTACTGTGGGCTTAAAACAAATTTCAGACCATTCCGTTTACTGCCACATATATTATATATTACACGCACATACTTCGCCCACTAACCAGACAGCTATCTCATTAATTAAGAATCAGATCAAGAACACAAATCTCCCGAAACATTTGTCCATCACGAATTTATATTTGATAAAGCTTCATAAAAGTATGGTGATATATGACAGATGTGAGCTATTTAACCAACGTTTTATGTGTATAGAAAAGTAGCAGTATGTCTGTATAGGTCGTCAGTGAACCTTGACCGTCCCGCGCTGGGCGCCGCACAATGGACTATTCCGCGACACCGGGCCGACAACCCACTACGCCCGCCTTGCCCCGCGCGCCCCTCGCGCGCCTCCTTTACACCTCCAAATGTACAGCATTAATCTATTGCTCTCGCAACAACGACTACTACGAATTTGTTTCCATGTTTTTTTTTCTTCATATATTTGAAAAGAAACGAAACTGAAAATTGCTAAACGGTCAAAACCCGAAAAATTCCAGGCTAAGTCTGTCAATATAGCACCCGAATCGAAGAGGCGGTGAAATGCCAAATACACAAAGCGATGAAACCCACGCAAGATACTGGAGGCCGCTACTAGTAACAATATTCATGTCTAGCTATTTCTATGCACCTTTCGAGTCGCCTGGCAGATACTTCTGCTTACTCAAATCGCCTGGCAATTTTTCATGACATGATTACCAATAAATAAACTATATTCTATTAAATTTTGAAGCTTACAGAAGGAAGTTTTTTTTTCGTAATAATTTTACATTTTGAAAAATAAAATGCATGATGATGTGCAGGGCTGAGGCCTGCCAGGTCTTTGCTGTTGGCCTTGGTGTACTATGACTCATCACTTCACAAATTTCTAGCCTTACAGGCCGACCGTTAGTCGGAGGGTTCACTAGCTCTCGGGTTATATTGGGCTAGTGTCAAAATTAAATCTCTAAATCGCAAAACAACGATTACAGAAATCTACTGTAAGCTAGTCGTTGTATTATGTATGTATACAAAACGTTGATCGTATTTAACTGACAGACAAACAAACTGACTAGTTGCTTCTACATACGAGATGAATGACAAAACATTAAATATTACTCAAGTAATAATTAATTATTTAGGTTATTTCCCGCTATTAACAATCAATTTTATTTTCCTGACATCATCACGCAGTTATTCATAATTATAAAGCTTCATATATTAAAATAATAGGTACGGGATATTACTAAAACTGATAATAACAAAACACCATTCATTCAAATTAACAATTCCATCTACATACATTATAATGGAAATTTATATACCTATGGAAGCAGATTCATGTTTCTGTGTTATGTTAGCTCAAATGGGGATTAATGTGTATTGAACTGGAAACAACATTACAGTAAAAAATGGTAAAAATGGTAGATAGTATTCACATTACAATGATGAGGTATTTTGCCGTTATAAGACGGAGAAACTACGAATGCATTGACGATTTTATTGAAAAAAAAAATTTTTGTCTGCCAACGGACGGACTGTCGGCCGACTGCTTAGTCTTAGTGTGCGGGAACGCTTAGTTGAACATTAAATGATGTAAGGGGTAAAAGTAACCTAGTCCTGCCACAATTGCCAACCTTGTCTGCTGTAAAAGGTCCAGATCCTTTTACGGCAGACCAGGTTGGCAATTGATCGGTTGATGGCGGTGTAACCACCACATAACACCAAGTGGGATATTAAATACCTTATTCGGAGATGGGCAGCATCTTCGAAGCTAAAAAATATCCCACACTGCGCTCACCAACATGCATGTCCAGCGCGGTGAGTATGGGCAAATATCCCCAGCTTGGGGGATGTTTTTGTTCAGCAGTGGGCTTTTTTAGGCTGTGACGAAGACGACGATGATAACGGATATAAAATAATAACATTTTAGGTATTTTTTCGTGCCATTTTAATGAGAATATTTATAAAATAATATTCTGATTATAATAATAATGAAGGTCTATCCCAAGGTTCAATACTTTGGTCGGCCTTCAGCGGGCTGCTAAAGTATTCTAATACTCTAAACTAAATAGGAAACCTGCGGATATTTTGTTCATACATTTTCATATACAAGTTAATCTCTCAACGGACCAAAATAATCCGGTGGTGCGATGATAATAATTCAGCGGCGGATATTTTTGCGGATATTCCGCGGATATTTCCATTTAACATCACTATTACGTGGAGTTAGGCTAAACGAGTCAAATCGTTATGACTATTTATCCGCCGTTTGTTTAAATATGTTTAACTTTTTACATAAATCCTAACTTGTTAAACTATTTTATTTCCAATATCGATTTTTTGCTTTTACGGCAAAATAACTGGATATTTTTAGACGAAATTTTGCAAAGCCATACAACAAATGTTTGGGAAGAAATAAATATATTTATCGTTGTATATGAAATAGTTTCATACATACCATAGCAGACACCATCTCATGAAACTCATAAGCATAATTCTGACGATCATAAATGATTTTATCTCATTTTCGAAAGCAGTAAATAGTTTGACAACTATGAAAACAATATCATAACTTGATTATTAACTGTTCTGAACTCGCCTAACTTATAAACGTGTGCTGTAAACACTGAGTTTATAGATAAAGTGGTTAGTAGTTACTAAAGTTACTTAACACTTTATGTAGGTAAACTTTAACTGTGAAGTTACATGAAGTACCTATAGGTGGGCTACTGTAACCTGGGTTACAGTGGTGAGAGGGTCAGATAGGCAGTCGCTACGCTGGAAAACAAACCGAACAAAAAAACTGTCGATGTAACCGATAGTTTGATCGGGCTCTTAAACCAGTAAAAAGATGAATAGTAGTGCGCACATTATAACGATCTGGTCTCCGGCCAGTATCCAACCGACTAAAAAGTTTTATTAAAATCATTTTACTAAGATTCTTCAAATCTATCAGACAGACATGTGTTGCTGGGTTGTGAAGTTGAAGTTGGTTGGTGAAGTTTGTTGCACTAATTTTACTTCCCAGCAAAAACACGTAGGAAGTTTTGAAGGGCTGGCGTTTTTGGGACTGTATCATGTAATTTGACGTTCGAAAACGCTGTTTTTAGCCCACTTTGAATAAATGCTTTTTGATTTTGATCACCTTCAAAATTAACTATTAACTTACCACCGGGTCAACCATTGGCTGACAGTTGCCAATTACAAAAGGACACTTATGTAGTAATTTTAAAAAATTTCTTCGTTCAAACAAGGTGATATCTTCCGTGAATAATATTAAAAGTCTCTACTGCATTTATTTTTATTCCTTCAGTTTCTAGAGAATAATGGAGTGCCCGGAGGTGCAAAACCATCGATTACACTGTCGATTAATTTATGCGAGCGATCGATCAATTAGTGCTATCGAATCGTTGCATATTACTTTGTGTATTCGCTACTAAAATTATAAAGAGGTTTTGTGAACTAATGAGTTATTGTATCTTTGGATTAAACTGATCATCATTTCTTTTTTTACAAAAATAAAGCTGCCTTATTTTGGACTGTGATAGTTCATAATCCATGTGTAAGTTGATTGAGTATGTATGAGTTCCTTCGGGGCGCGGGTGGTACTGCGGGAGAGAGCTGTCATCATCCGCTTAGCTGTTTTGACCTCCTAAATAAACCCAGTTACTCGGGCTACCAAACACCTCCAACACTGGTTGTCAGACTTTCTAGCTTCGTCGTTCTACCTTTGCGAAACACGGAGGTACTCGTCATGATGACACGGATACCCATGCACGGACTAGTTGTATAAATAAAAAAATTGAAATAATAATAAATAATCCCACTATCTCTTCATTTTGTCGTATAACTTATTATCACCATCAGAAGTTACAATAGTACAATGGGTCAGATGAAATTGACAATGCAAGCATGCATACTTATCGCTCTTCACATTAATATTTACTACTACTACTTGAAGCACTTGGACAAAAGAGACCATCTGTCTATCTTTGATTTAAACCAGTTCAGCAGGATTGACGTCAAAACCTACCAGACATACCTACAGAGCTACTTTCGCATTTATAATAGTAGTCAGGATTTATTTTGATTAATTAAATACACAAAATAAGATATAGATAAATAAGAATACTTTTTTCCAATTAACCTTGGCCTTCCAAAACTAAACTGGATAAGAGTGAAGGTCTTGTGAAGCCAAAAATAATATGCCAGTTTATGGCAATTTGACAGGAAAGTTAATACAATGCTGGCAGTTACGAATAAAATGCATTTAGATATACGATGAGATCATCATTTTCGATTCCGGTCATCTCAGGTTCGATTCCTNTTGATTATTAACTGTTCTGAACTCGCCTAACTTATAAACGTGTGCTGTAAACACTGAGTTTATAGATAAAGTGGTTAGTAGTTACTAAAGTTACTTAACACTTTATGTAGGTAAACTTTAACTGTGAAGTTACATGAAGTACCTATAGGTGGGCTACTGTAACCTGGGTTACAGTGGTGAGAGGGTCAGATAGGCAGTCGCTACGCTGGAAAACAAACCGAACAAAAAAACTGTCGATGTAACCGATAGTTTGATCGGGCTCTTAAACCAGTAAAAAGATGAATAGTAGTGCGCACATTATAACGATCTGGTCTCCGGCCAGTATCCAACCGACTAAAAAGTTTTATTAAAATCATTTTACTAAGATTCTTCAAATCTATCAGACAGACATGTGTTGCTGGGTTGTGAAGTTGAAGTTGGTTGGTGAAGTTTGTTGCACTAATTTTACTTCCCAGCAAAAACACGTAGGAAGTTTTGAAGGGCTGGCGTTTTTGGGACTGTATCATGTAATTTGACGTTCGAAAACGCTGTTTTTAGCCCACTTTGAATAAATGCTTTTTGATTTTGATCACCTTCAAAATTAACTATTAACTTACCACCGGGTCAACCATTGGCTGACAGTTGCCAATTACAAAAGGACACTTATGTAGTAATTTTAAAAAATTTCTTCGTTCAAACAAGGTGATATCTTCCGTGAATAATATTAAAAGTCTCTACTGCATTTATTTTTATTCCTTCAGTTTCTAGAGAATAATGGAGTGCCCGGAGGTGCAAAACCATCGATTACACTGTCGATTAATTTATGCGAGCGATCGATCAATTAGTGCTATCGAATCGTTGCATATTACTTTGTGTATTCGCTACTAAAATTATAAAGAGGTTTTGTGAACTAATGAGTTATTGTATCTTTGGATTAAACTGATCATCATTTCTTTTTTTACAAAAATAAAGCTGCCTTATTTTGGACTGTGATAGTTCATAATCCATGTGTAAGTTGATTGAGTATGTATGAGTTCCTTCGGGGCGCGGGTGGTACTGCGGGAGAGAGCTGTCATCATCCGCTTAGCTGTTTTGACCTCCTAAATAAACCCAGTTACTCGGGCTACCAAACACCTCCAACACTGGTTGTCAGACTTTCTAGCTTCGTCGTTCTACCTTTGCGAAACACGGAGGTACTCGTCATGATGACACGGATACCCATGCACGGACTAGTTGTATAAATAAAAAAATTGAAATAATAATAAATAATCCCACTATCTCTTCATTTTGTCGTATAACTTATTATCACCATCAGAAGTTACAATAGTACAATGGGTCAGATGAAATTGACAATGCAAGCATGCATACTTATCGCTCTTCACATTAATATTTACTACTACTACTTGAAGCACTTGGACAAAAGAGACCATCTGTCTATCTTTGATTTAAACCAGTTCAGCAGGATTGACGTCAAAACCTACCAGACATACCTACAGAGCTACTTTCGCATTTATAATAGTAGTCAGGATTTATTTTGATTAATTAAATACACAAAATAAGATATAGATAAATAAGAATACTTTTTTCCAATTAACCTTGGCCTTCCAAAACTAAACTGGATAAGAGTGAAGGTCTTGTGAAGCCAAAAATAATATGCCAGTTTATGGCAATTTGACAGGAAAGTTAATACAATGCTGGCAGTTACGAATAAAATGCATTTAGATATACGATGAGATCATCATTTTCGATTCCGGTCATCTCAGGTTCGATTCCCGGGGCGGGCCGAAATCGCTTTGTGGGTTTTAGAAACTTTCACAAAGCAGCCCGGAGTTGGAAGTTGGTGATTGATTCACCGGCGCATCGGAGAGCACGTTAATGTCGGTCCTACGCCTAATGTGCACCTGTGTCTGTGCAAATGCTTGTGCACTATAATATGTCTTGCGTAGCTGGCTGATCTCCTGATATGAGAACAGTCGCCTTGGGCAACAATCGACTAGGACGCCATCATTTTACTTGAACTGCATTTATGATTTTACGTTATTATGTAATATTTTTACTGCGCCTGTATATTTTAATAAATAAAAAAATGAAAATTATTATTTTAAATGGGTACTTTTATAACTAAGTAACAGTCGAATGGATCAAGCGATCATAAGTTCAAGCAATGCTTGACGCGGTGGGTCCTTGGATGGGTGTACAAACGGGGCCTACTATCTGAACATCTTTAGCAGTCGTTACGTATGATGCACTAGCCATTTTCCCGTGGTTTCACCCGCATCCTGGGAAAAAATATTCCCGTATCTGTACAAAATATGGTCTTCTACTCGAAGGGAGTTTAGCTTACCAGCAGTGAAAGACTTTTTATAATGAGTCCATACTTTTTGAGCCAATTCAATTACAAACATACTTACATCCAAACATTAGTAACTATAAATAAAAAATACTCGTGTCAGCAGAGATAAAAATTATACAAATGTTTTGTTTTGTATTTTGACTACATAATGTTTGCTCTAAATTAACAACAAATGAATAGCCCATATTAACATTTAATTACGTATCGAAACTATTATAGGCACGCAGTAATTTTATGTTTCATTCCAATATTTATTAGTACATTGTTAAACTGGAACAAATTTGATGTTAAAATTCTCGAAATCGGTATTATTTTTGATATCATTTCGAGTACTATGATAGTTCATACATGTATGCTTTTTAACTTTTCCCCATAATTTGAATTCAAACAACTTGATATTTGTGTTTAGAAGCCTATTATTAGGGAATCGTCAATAAATAGAAATATTTATGTAACGTTATAAATGCCCTAGGCTGTGTACTAATATATAACAAAGAGGAAACATAGGTATTTTGTTCGTAACCAAAAAGCTCTGAGACTACTGAATCGATCTGAAAAATCCTTTCTCTGTAGTAAAGGTACCTACACTATTCCAAAGTAATAAAAGCTGTATTATATCCTGATACGTGAAAAATTCTCTCAAAATGCGTGTAAAACTACGCGAAAGCAGCCATCTTAAATATTTTAAAACTAGCTGCTAAACTTCAAGCAAAATCCGGTCTAAAAGGACAGCCTTTTAGTGCGTGAAAACGGGTATCTAGCCCCGGTTATTCCAACAGAAGCGTGTCACACGGTTCAACGAACATGATGCAAATTAAAGGGGTTTTTCTCAACGGAACCCTAAAACGGGGACCGTGGAAGATTATTCAAAAACAAAATAGAAAAGTGCTCTCTGTCCGCGCAAGTAAAACGCTATCGACTTTTACCTCTATTTCTAGTAAAGCCATTGTGTGGAATTTCCAACATTTTTCACTTAATTGACTATTAGAAATCGCTGCGGGAAAGATTGCCGCTTTTTTTTAGGAAATTCAATTCTTTTAACGTTGTTTTTAAATAATGTTTTGAGCTTCCACGAAATAGTTGCTCGTTTAATATTTTCGTCTACTGAATTTCTTACTTACCTTCTAATAATAACAATGTTTACGGCCAGTTTCACAGGTTGCAGATACAGTTCTTAATAGCTATCTGTTAGTTTTTTGTTAGATATCTATCTAGAACTTTATCTGAAACCTGTGAAACCTTTATTATCCATCTGACAAAAAAAAATAGCCACACTCCAAGCTGTCAATGTCACCTATCTTAATTAAGAAACCAGGGTACGAAGGATAGATAACTAATAGTCTACCAAAATCCATAGATTAGGTTTAGAGTTTTCGAGGTCAGATGGTTCAAGCCGGGTACTGAACTTACGACCTTTTGGTCACAGTGGCCTATCTGGCAGACTATGCTGGCTAAATTTATAGTGCACGGTAAAATATCATGTTACTTGCGGAGAACCTTGCAGGGGTATGCAATGCATATCAAATTGAATAGTTCTATTGCGTTTCTCAGTGTATACTAAACGTGAAATATTTTAACTGATTGCCATGTGTATATTTTATTCAAAATAGGAAGAAGTTGCCCCCAAAATCTCAGAAAATTTGAAGGGTACAAAAAAATAATTTATTTTACTTATAATTTTTTCAAATAAGCTATTTATTTAAACAGCATGCCTAAATGAAAAATCTTTTGACGCCAAAAATTATGTTATGTAGGACATACCATCGATATCATCATCTCCCTGCCCTTATCCCAATCTAGTTGGGGTCAGCGCAGCATGTTTTCTTCTTCCATTCTCTTCTATTTGCCATCCCATCGATAATGAAAGTTATTAAATGCCATATTTTATTTGGAACGGAAAGAAATTGTCCCCAAAACCTCAGAAAATGTTAAGAGTACAAAAAATAAATTTATATCACTTACTACTTTTTCTAGCAATTTATTTACCAGTAGCAACATGCCTAAGCGAAAAATCTTTTGTAGCCTAAAATTCTGTAACGCAGGACATCCCATTAGGCCTACTTTTCGTCTTTATACAAGGCTTCACACAATTTTCTTTGATAAATCCCAAAATCTAATATAGCGCACCCTTATAAAGAAGGTTTTGTTAAGCAGGGGTGCTAGCAAGGGTTTGTTGCTAATTATGAAAGGGGCTCACAGCTGCCAACCCCATACATAATAATATTACGTGGTATATTATACTATAACTCTTTTCATAGTCACCAGTGAGTAAGCCCGTGAAATATTGTACAGTAGGTATTGGCTTCCTGAATTATTAATGGTAGATGAAAGTATTTTATGAGAGATGCAAAGATTTAAAAATTTCAATTTGTAATTTTAACTGTGGTGTGCTGAAATAGTTCTTACTGACTTACCAAGGGGTTGCCCATGTAACTGAGTTGTGGAGGTCTGATAGGCAGTTGCTCCATGTAAAATACTGGTTCTAAACTGCACATGGGTAGACTAGAAGCCTATCCTAACGTAGTCGAGAAAAGACTAGGCAGATGATGAATTCTTACTGATGATATGGCAAAAGTAGCCAAATAAAATACCCTATTTATTACATTACCCTATTTATACATCAGCCTAAACTTGCAACACGGAATAAATATAATACCAGTTACATGAAGTGACTTCACCATTAAAAGCTACGTGATCTGCCTACATGAAGGACAGCCATTTGGCTATTCCAGCTTAAATGCAATTCCATTGATCCGGCTTTTATTCTCAAGCTTTTAATCCTTTTAAGCCACCATTAAGTCCAATTAGATTTACAGCAGCTCAATTAGGATACTTTGACATTTGTCCTTCTGGTCGCCATTTTGTAAGTGGATTGGCTTTTAGCGTTAGATTGAAACTTTCAAACAAATCGCGTTTATTATTCAAATCAAAGTCTGTCTAAACTTTTTCAACTATGTTGGGGGCGGGTTCTATTGTTAGCGGATGCAGTTGAGTACCAACCCATCTTCTTAACCCAGCTACCATATTGACATTTATCAAATATCAAAATTAAAAGTATGGTGACCCAAATTTTCAAGTGTCTGAAAAGCTGCACTAACATCATGCGCTTGTTATTAGGGTTTCGTACCCAAAGGGTAAAACGGGACCCTATTACTAAGACTTCGTTGTCTGTCTCCTGGCTGTATCTCATAAACCGTGATAGCTAGAAAACTGAAACTTTCACAAATGATGTATTTCCGTTGCCGCTATAACAACAAAAACTAAAAATTAAAAAAAATGTATATTAAGAGGGGTCCCCATACAATAAACGTGTGTAACCGTAAATTATAACTTTGTTATTCATATATTTCTATGAAAAACAAAGTCATTTTTGCTGCCGAAAAATTATTTGTATTTTGGCTAATTGCATGCAATAGATACGTTCACTTCTCGTAGATAATGGTACGGTACGGATCCTTCGTGCGCGAGTCCAACTCGCATTTGGCCGGTTTTTATGATATTCACGAGGAAAGTAAATCTATACTAATATTATAAAGCTGTAGAGTTTATTTATTTGTTAATCAACGCGTTAATCTCAAGAACGACTAGTCCGATTTGAAAAATTATTTCAGATATTGAGAATCTAAAATACTTTTTATCCGGGTGCGCGGAGTAGTTCCCAAGGGACGCTGATGATCCCGCTGGCAAAATCTAATAATTAATATCAAGGTAAAGCCGGGGCGGGATGTTAGTCGGGCCTAATTGATTAACTACTCACGACCTGATTGGTGGAGATTGTGTGATGTGTTCTAACGTCTATAAGCCCGTGACTTTGTTTGGTAACGCGCGGATCGTGGTAATGTGTACAGTTAATTTATACTAGGTGACTGTTTGTGTTTAAACTATTGTATTTTAGTACATTATGTAGCTAAGAATTACCAAAATACATTATGTGAAAGCTTTTTACTGTGGTCATACGCAGGTAACATATTTTTAAGATCCAGTAAAATATCCGGGATTAAAAAAATACCCCATCGGATCAGCGGCTCAATTATGAAATATATTGATATTTGCACTCGTGATCGTCCGTATAAGCCGATCGCCATCTTAAAAATCTGCACGAGTCTTGCCGTTTATCCTACTTAAATGTTTAATTATATTTTATATGTATTAATATTGCTTGGGTGAAAAGTACAAGAAAATATTTTTTTCTGTCTAGCCTTTTCCCAATTATGTTGGGATCGGCTTCCAGTCTAACCAGTTGCAGCTAAGAANCGTGCTAACTCCCATGGCGAAAGGGACCAAGCCTTGAATTACTTAATTGCTGTAAAAGAAACATGCACTTCATCATCTGCCTAGCCGTTTCAAAACTATGTTGATCAGCTTCCGGATGCAGCTGAGAACCAGTGTTTTACATGAAACGACTGTCTGTCCGACCTCCACAACCCAGTTACCCGGGCAACCCGATACCCATTGGTCAGACTTTCTGGCCTCTGCCTACCCGTAACAACTGCCAAAGATGGTCAAATGACGGGACCCACCAGTTTATCGTATTTATTTAAGAAAATAACGTTTTTATTAAACATTATTTCGAGCAGAAATGTGATTACAATCAGTCTCGATTTTATATTAATTTCATGTCTCACGATTCTCACTCGTTGCCATTAATATTGCTTTATCTGAATTTAATGGAAAAAGCGTAAAATCTCAGTGCTTTATTACGACGATGACAAATGATTGCCAGAATTTTAATATTCATTCCTTGGACGGTTTAAAATGAGTATATTTATCCGATTTCCATTATTGCGGGGAAAATTTATTGTATTTTCGTAAATCTTTTTAAATTGGTTTATTGCATTCATATGAAATTAATTTTTATTTATTTATTTATTTATTTACACCACTAATCTACCATTACAGGTTTACCTAACCTAATGCGGTAGACAGGACACAATTAAGTACTACACAATAACAAATGAAAACATACAACTCTAAAGCACAAAACATAAAACATCTATAAAATTAAAAGGACAAAGAATATAAAAATAAAGAAGGCTTAAAATAAAACATAACTTTAGATAAAATATAAAATAAAAATAGTACTTAGTAACAATAAAACAACACAATCTCAATTTGTATAACATAAAATAAACAATAGTACTCTTGCGAATTCACTAAAGTGACATGTAAACACATCTACTTTTGTGTGGAGCATGTTTATGTTGACTATCGCTCTGGTAAGAGGCGTTTTAGCCAGCAGATTAGTCCTGCATGTTGGTGTGACTAGAAGTGGTGGGCTCCGCCGGCGCCACACATAACGGTCCGGAACACATATGTTAATGCTAGCTAATATCCCAGGGTTATGTTCCTGGCCCCGAATTACCTTCACTAAATATAATACCAGAGCGAAGTCCCTCCGCACCCTGAGCTCATTATAGCCAACCATGCCCAATACAAATAATGTTGGGTACATAAGGGGGTAAAATGGATAAACCCCATACAACTTCAGGTATAAAAACCGCGTGAATTTATTTTGAATACGCTCCAACATAACGGAATATTTCGCCTCATGTGGAGCCCATATGACCGCATTGTGTTCTAAATGGCTCCTGACCAGCGCATCATATAAGACTTTAATCGCTGTGATGTTGGTAAAGTGTCGCGCCTGCCTCAGAACAAATCCTAAATTTCTGTAGGCTTTTTTACATATTTTGGTAATATGCTCTCGAAAAGATAGGTCAGGAGTAAGTGAGACACCTAAATCACGTACCTGAGTGACGCGCTGCATCGGAGCATTTTCAATAAAGTACGCAAAGTTTAGCGGTGAACGCGAGCGTGTGAAACTAATCACAGAACACTCGGATGTATTGAAATAGAGCTTGTTCGTATGACTCCATTGCACTATTCTATCTATATCCTCCTGTAGGCGCATACAGTCAGATTCATTCGTCACCTCTAGTAGCAACTTGAGGTCATCTGCGAATAATAAACAAACCCCATGTTTGATAACTTCCGACAGGTCGTTTATCATAACGATGAATTCTAGAGGCCCCAAATTGCTACCCTGACTAACCCCTGACCAGGTATAATATGCGTCAGACTCACACCCATTAAAGTCGACGTACTGCTGTCGGTCACGCATGTAGTTTGCAAAAAACTGCAAAAGATGTGGTGAGCATCCGATGTCTGCCAATTTCCTCAGTAAACAGTCATTATCCACATTGTTACAAGAACGATACACATAATATTACATTGTTTCAAGAAATTGATTTTATTGTGACTAAATACCACATTGGTTAACATATTTTTTGTGGGTGGATTTTCTTGTTTTAAATAATGTTTTTTTTTAAGCCCTTCGCACTTTCTTTTCATTCTCAATGATTCATTAGTAAGCACATACTTCTAGAACACAAAAAACTTAAAATGCCATACACACATGCAACAATCGGTTAACCTGTTTCGCCATGAAAAACCAACCAACTAACATTGATATTCCTCACGGGCAAAATTGAGGATCAGCTATGTTATTCTACATTAGAAGGGGAGCTGCTGCATTGCTGGGGAGTTTGTTCCACCATTTCTTCTTCCCAGTAAAAACACATAGGAAGTGGTGAAGGGCGGGCGTTTTGGGGCCTATCTTTTGTAAAGATTGACCTTCAAAAAGTGCTGATTTTCAGCCTAATTTGAATAAATGACTTTTTATCTTTATCTTTTTTATCTTATCTTAAAAGTTTCGGTACTCATCATCAACAACAAAGAAAGAACGACTAATTTCCTCCCTACCCTCCAACTGGTACCTAAGGTCTGTTTACCTATACACTTGACCCTCACAGGAAAGGGAAATTGTATTTCCTTCGCGCTTTCCTTCTGATTAAATTTCTTGTGGATACTGAAAAGACTTTTCACAAAGATTTCAGATTATTTCTGACCTCTATTTGGTAATTTTTTGGGTAAATTGTTTCGGTTTTTGCTGAATATAAGTGAAATAGGAGTTGCTTTTTTCGGTTTTGAGGTCATATCGAGGTGGTCGTTCAGTATCTTGAAATATTTTTATTTTTCTCATGGTCTGTTTAACCATTGAAACGTCAACCTAGTAAATTATATAAAACTGTATTTTACCTGCTAGTTCGCCCGTGTAGACTAAAATAATATTGGAAAAAAGAGAAATTCAACAAATCAAAAACTGCGAAAACTGGTAAAGCTAGATGATATATTAACACCTACTAGCAACACTAAATAATGAAACATTCAAAACAAACCATATACATATTTTACCAACTACAATAAAACCACTTCATGTTAATTAAATTAATAGACAAATAGTGGGTTAGACGGATTTAACTAAACTGTCGCATTCATGAAACCTAATCCACCTAATCACTTTATGCACTAAATATGTAGCTAGACTAAATATGTAGCTCATGAAATGCCATTTCCAGTTATATCTCGCTATTAGGTATCAATATTGAAATACGGTGAACATACAGGGTAGCTTAGTGGCCAATCAAATGTTGGTTGCTCGAACATCATGTTTGAATTTTGGAAAGTTACATGAATGCTAGCCAATGAATGTTACCTCTATATTACAAACGAGTACAAGTTGCATTTTATTTCCTGCAAAATTTATTGAATGCCCAATGAAATAGTTATTTTCTTTGTAATAAAATTCTCTTCACGGATCCAGATCAAAATGTCTATCTCATGAACCAATCCCAGTTTATTTTTAAATTTTTCCACAGTTAAAATATTATCCGTATTAATTCCATATACTGCTTCAATGGACGTCATCTTCATATTTTGAGTTTGAACAAATGTGTCCGATCTTTGTGTCAATATTATTTTTATGCGGTTTGCATTTAACAAACGCACTGCTTGTAAACTCATGCATTTCAAAATCTTACCTATCTGTTGATTTGCTTACTACAGATTGGAATTAGCATCGCATGTATGAAGCTAAACTCAAAATTCTCTAGCGTGCAAACCTAGATAGCCTATAGAAATCCGCAAAGAGGTTAATCACTAAACAATGTAATAGCCAGTTAAATCTGCGGTTTATCAAGTCGATTTGGGGCACTGCAATTTGTGAGGGGGATATCTAGGTCTATCCGGCGTGCCAGCCGACATGACGACTGCATGTTGCATCGTTCATTACTGCATGACATATATCGGGAACCTTGATTTAACTCGGTAATAGTCATTGCAGCTCGCAAGTCCTGGCAATCGGGATAGTAGTTCGAATTATTGTTGTTAAGAATCTAATGCTATGATGCGGTAATTACCCGTTCTGCATTTAGTCGGATATTATCTGATCTTCCGTGAATAAAATAGGCTAGGAAAGATATAAATATGATGATGAAGTACGGAGCGACAATTCTGAATCTACTATATACCAGATTTCATTGTCCTTGTAAAATTATACTAAAAGTAAAAACTCCAAGTACACGAGCTTTTTAAAAGTCACTTAGAAGCCTTATTTTGTTTGCTACGTAAAACCTCTTTTGTCTTTTTTAAAACTGTTTTTTTAAACTGGATGTCGTGTTATGAATATTTCATGAAATACTTTGCTTTCTGTATGTTTGTTAGGCATATTTTATAACGGTATGCGACCCCTAAATGTGGCTTGTTTACGTCAAGAACTTGATGACACTGTTTTGGTAAAAAATTCTGTGTTTAACTTTGAAGTGATTTGAATAATAGCTACTTATGTGATGACGTCATTTTAAGGTTTTGAGCCATCATAATGTCAGTGTAATTCTTTGTATTCTAAAGTATATAGATAAATCACTGTTATTGTCTTTGATAATAAATTAAGGCCCTCTTTATTTGTCAAGTTTGCTCAATCAATTAATAGGAACGGTTTTACATGACATTACCCTCTTTATGTTAGATTTTTCGAACCCCGAGATCGCGTGCACAACAGTCGACTATGCGACAACTAGACCAACGAGGCAGTTGAAACAATATATCCATATTTAAAGGAAGGTAGCTATCAAAATCGAGTTAGCGAAGCGCTGACTAGCGGCCGCTTAATCAGGCTGACTCCATTCCAAATAGAATGAATATCACCGAGCCATTCCAGCGCGGGGTGGGCAGGGTGCCAAAGCTAGGGTTTTTGAGTATTTTTTCTATTAAATGTAATTTTGTAGAGTGTAAATGTGGGATTCGGGAAAACTATTAAGATAAGGCGTGGTCTAAGATAAGGTCTTATATGACGCGGTCTTGTAATTATTTCCTAGATGAGAAAACTTTAAAACCTATTTGTTATCAATTAAACATTTTTTTTTTATGTAGGTACCCACGTTTTGAGCAAACAAAGACATATTTTGTTCTATGAAAAACATTAAAATTACTCATAAAATACTTTCACAAAGAAAGGTTATAAGCACTAAAGCCCACGGGGCCGATAAACCACTAACTGAAGCTACAATATTAGTAATTTATCGCAGATCTACAATATTTTTCAATATAATGTACTGGCTTTTCACTCAATTACCTTACGGCATACCAAAGGTTGTTTCACCTCTGCTATCATTCTAAACTAACCGGCTAACTAGCCGTGATCACGGTTCGTATGTCAAAGGGACGAACGTGCGAAAACCGGTCGAGTTCCTACTGCATTGTAAATTAAGGTCGGCTAAAACGATCCGTGCGTGTAACAAAACGTTAGAAGGCGGAAAATTTTGACTTTCATAATCTATATCTATACGAATATTATAAAGCTGAAGTTTGTTTGTTTGCTCGAGGTAAGGAATTACGTCCGATTTGAAATTCTTTCAGTGTTAGATAGCCCATTTATCGAGGAGGGCTATAGGCTACTTTCTATCAGCTTGCGCAAAGTATTTCCCAAGGGCCGCGGGTGATTCCGCTGGTAAAAGCTAGTTTACACATATGTTTCTCAGTACAATAAAAACTATTTTTATATATCCATATATCTATAATAATATAAAGAAGAAAGATTTGATTGTTTGTTTGTTTGTAACGCGTAGGCTCCGGATCTACTGTTCCGATTCGAATAATTCTTTCACTGTTAAGAAACTACGTCCTTTGCACTGAATATGGGCTAGGTAAATCCCTCGGAACGTGGGTGAAACCGCGCAGAACGGCTAGTATTAGATTTATATACAGCTTAAAACTTATAAAAACTTTAATTCGCATTGCCATCCAACGTGGCAATGCTGCCAGCACTTTGGGTACATTACTTCTGGTTATTACTAAATACTATTAATAAAAAAATCTAAAATAAAGTTCATAAATATTTATAAAAAGCAACCCCTGAAAAATATCGACTACATTTTTACGACCACTACCCACATACTTAAACCTGTACGTATAACACTCACACATACAAAGTGTCCACACGGCAACACATACATACAATGTTTGCTGTGCCCGCTCATAATGTAAGATGTCCGCTGACCATTGTCTGTGTAACAAAGGCATGTACATTTATTATATACTGATTTATACACACATACACGCGTTTATTACCCACGCCGCTATTTTTTACCGAAAACCGTGTTACAGTTTAGGGTAGTACCATGTTTTTAGGGTTCCGTACCCAAAGGATAATACGGGACCCTATTACTAAGACGTCGTAGTCTGTCTGAGATTGTTAGAAAGTTGAAATTTTCACAAATGGAGTATTTCCGTTGCTGCTATAACAACAAATAAACTAAAAATTAAAAATACATAATACCTATTAAGGTCCCCATACAACAAACGCTGCCCGAACAATGATTGTATTTTGGCTAGTTGTAAGTAATAGTTACGTTCATTTTTCATAGATAATGGTACGGAACCCTTCGTGAGCGAGTTCAACTCACACTTGACCAATTTTTTTCTAACCTCCGAAATAAGGGTGTTTTTAGAGCAAACTACATTTTTTTTGTCGGCCGATGAATGGTAGTGCGCACGTTACAATGATGAGGTATCTGGCCGGCATCAGACCGACTGACTAAATAGTTTGATTGGCTTAACGATTGCCTTCCAAATTTCTTCCATCCAAGCATCAAGTTAACTACCGGTCGACGGTTTAGTCCGCAGTGGCAATATGGCTTGAAAAATATTATACTACGGTCTAAAAAAATGGTCTTGAATCTTTTTTTATTATTTCATTTTGAAATCAATAAAAAGAAATTGTTTCCAATTTTCATGAACATTTTTTGTTATTTTTATTATGTTTTTTCCTTTGCTTGAAGAGTTCCTAGTAATGCTTCATACAAATGTACCAAATCCCTTATTTAAAGCTATCCAGAACAGCAATGCAATTACAATACAACACATATGCCATTTTGCTATACCCTTAATTACATAACACCTACATCCTACGCTTATTGTGTATTTAACCCTCCATTGTTTAACAAATTCCAGTGATTCGGGAAACCAGCCATACCTTACATGTTGACGCACGCATATTTTCAAGCTATTTCTCAGGGTTAAATCATTAATTTCCCTTGTCACATCCCTTTACGGCTAACCGCATATAAAATTCAACTTTATGTACAACGCAATAGAACACTATTTTCAACAAACCAAAAGTTCAAGGTTGTGTCTAAACACGCCAATGGAAAATAGCTCTTAAGTCGAAAATTTCATGCACGCATTATTTTTACTTTAAACAACGGGCTGGTTTGAAATTGAGTCTTATGTGTTGGAGATAAGGTTTAGTTTGGTGTGGTGGACTTTGTAATGATAACATTACTGAGTGTGAAACAAGTGGTTGTTATGACTGCACACTGAGCAATCAAAGAGTAGCAGCCGGTGGCTGAGCACCTTATTGTGGCTACATAAACAATTGTGTAATGATAAATTAGATACTCTGTGTAATTAGTGATGTTGACTGATCAAATAAGCGTTAATCAGCTTGTCACTTTAGACGATTTAAGACGGTGAAAAGTGTCAAAATGTTATATTTACAATGCACCTTTTGCACTACTTACCCTTCATGACAAACCGTAGGGTAAAACCACGAAGTGATTGTCGCCAAGTTTCTCACCCACGCTCTTCTTAGAAAATGGTAAAAGAAAGTTCAAATAATCACGTTCATAATAGAACGGTCATACACAATGTAGCATGGCTTTATTGAGGCCGACGTTTATTTATTTAGCGTCAACACCGATGTGGAGTTTCCTCGAGGGAGGCTGGTCATACTACGGGTAATAATATGATATTTATCTAAGATAATAATACAAGTATCACTTTGTCTGACTTTAGTATCTACTAACTTCTATATCAAGGGCCAGTTTCTAGGTAAAATGTTAGATAGCTATCTCACAGATAATGTCATAGTGAAATAGTTAACATTAAACACAGTTCTTTGGCATTATCTGTCATATGGACTTTGTACTTAAAGATACCTAGTTTTAAATAACAAGGAATTGCAGGCATCTTATGACCACATATTATTAATTTGAAAATGAATATGCACTTTTTAGATTGTTGCAAGGAATCGTCAATTGACGATCACTGGCATATTACCTGTGACCTGTATAGTGCTCCTGGATAGTAGTCGTAGTTGATGTAAAGGTACTCGTAAAATGATGGTTGTTTTCAAGTATTGCCATTGATATTGGTATTTTTTGTCGATGGGAAATCATCAGATGACCTTTCCCGCTGTGGGTGTAGCGCGAGGGAGAGTCAGACTTTTACTGACTAAAACCCACCGTGGTCCTTCTTGAGCCCTTTGTATACCTGGGCCGCGGTAACTCGCGCGAACAATACCGCAGCCCTTGTTGTTGGTATCTCGAATAATTTAATAAAGCTATCGTTTGTCGGTTAAACGCTAATCTAAGGAACAATTATTAGGTTGGTTAAGAAGCCTATTTGATGAGGACTCATTACCCGCATGTGCAAGCAAGTCTCCACGGACGCGGGCAAAGCCGTAGTCAGAAGCTAGCTTTCCTATTTGAATAAACCTTTTCATAATACGGCCAAGTATGTTCTTAGCGAAGATTTTCTCATTACAGACTCTCAGAGCTTTTATGGAAATTCCCTTTATCTAGGAGTGACTTGCTGAGAAGTTTCCAATATACCGTTTAAAGGAAACCAAATTCCTTTTTATATATTTTTTAATTTTAAACCTTAACTAGCAAGACATATGTTTGGGAGCTGCTCGATATATTAGATTCGTTAGTTATTCAACAAGAATATTTTTAATGCGCATTTCTATGAGCTTTTGAAGGGGTAATTACCTACGTAGGTAGATTTTTAATAGTGTGTCATTAAATTGACACTATATTGGTACTAGTTTAGCAGCTTTAAATAAACATAGGTTTTCTACGATTACAGAATTATTCACCCACGTATACATTAATACATACTTTGATGTCCAAGAACATAGGCTACTTTTAACCCAGAATGATAAAAAAGAACACAGAACGCGCGTCAAACAAAAGAGAAACAGCTATTAACAAAACATATATACATATATAAAGCCATCATATATATCGTATGTTACGAGCAGGCTGATCACTAATTACTCAGCCAAACGACTCTATTGTTCGAAATATTCCCTCCCGCACGGAATTCTCTACGTATTCCTATATATATGGAAGTGTAGGTATGTCGGCAAATTACTCTTTGATATTATAAAGCGTTATTTCCAAGGTTAAACTGCTGGCTTCTATACTCCCTGATACGGTAACGTGGTATGTTATTATGTAGCTTTGAAAAAGTGTTTTTAAATTGTTAATCGGCTTCAAAAAAAGATGGACGTTTCTTAATTCTACCGCGTTGGTATAGGTATAGGTATCAATTTTAGTTCATACACTTATGTACCCATGTTGGTTTGTTGGGTATTTTAGGTAAAGCTTTTTCACTCTGCAGACTAACGGTGAAGAAAGGATATTTTTTGGTAAGAACGCTCATTGAGTTATTAGCCGATTCTTCTCTATGGGATTATTCAATATTAGTTTTAAGGAGAAACAAGGGACTAGGTTATTTTAACGTTCACAAGAGGCTTTATTTCGAGGTTTATTTACTAAAATAAAAACATCGAATTTAGATTTCTGCTTTTGCGTTTTTAGCACGTTATGCCGTTATGTGTAATACCATATTTAACCAGATCGTCACGTTTCCCGTTCGTTTTCAATTTGCTTGTGTCAATTTGTGAACATTCGCGCATCGGTGCCTTTAACTTTTTGTATTGTATTTGTATTGAAAATGTTCGTTTTGATAAATTGTACCGCTTTGGATAAAATGAATTTTGATATATTATCCACACCTGCTTGAGAAACTTTAAAAGTATTCCCACTTGGTAGACTTTTCTACATTCCTGCTAAGATACTCTTGTCAAAATGTCTTCATATTCAAATTGATTATTTGTATTTTTGTTAACATAAAGGTAGCTGATAAAATAACCTTGGCTTTGAATTGCAATTGAATCTTATGTTAAATGTTTAAGAACTATTCACCTGCTGAATGATTGCGACTGCGCTCTTCATCAGGGTTCACCATTTTCGGCAATTGCTTTGACACTTCAATCATTACTGGGGGAGTTATTTCTCAAACTGTTATACCCACTTTCCCTATTGGACTGTTTCTTTATACATTACGATAAAACAGNGCGAGGGAGAGTCAGACTTTTACTGACTAAAACCCACCGTGGTCCTTCTTGAGCCCTTTGTATACCTGGGCCGCGGTAACTCGCGCGAACAATACCGCAGCCCTTGTTGTTGGTATCTCGAATAATTTAATAAAGCTATCGTTTGTCGGTTAAACGCTAATCTAAGGAACAATTATTAGGTTGGTTAAGAAGCCTATTTGATGAGGACTCATTACCCGCATGTGCAAGCAAGTCTCCACGGAC
Organism: Heliothis virescens; assembly: GCA_002382865.2. Lineage (NCBI taxonomy): Eukaryota > Metazoa > Arthropoda > Insecta > Lepidoptera > Noctuidae > Heliothis > Heliothis virescens. The sequence goes on from NWSH02000323.1 coordinate 855,146, forward strand.
GCGGGCAAAGCCGTAGTCAGAAGCTAGCTTTCCTATTTGAATAAACCTTTTCATAATACGGCCAAGTATGTTCTTAGCGAAGATTTTCTCATTACAGACTCTCAGAGCTTTTATGGAAATTCCCTTTATCTAGGAGTGACTTGCTGAGAAGTTTCCAATATACCGTTTAAAGGAAACCAAATTCCTTTTTATATATTTTTTAATTTTAAACCTTAACTAGCAAGACATATGTTTGGGAGCTGCTCGATATATTAGATTCGTTAGTTATTCAACAAGAATATTTTTAATGCGCATTTCTATGAGCTTTTGAAGGGGTAATTACCTACGTAGGTAGATTTTTAATAGTGTGTCATTAAATTGACACTATATTGGTACTAGTTTAGCAGCTTTAAATAAACATAGGTTTTCTACGATTACAGAATTATTCACCCACGTATACATTAATACATACTTTGATGTCCAAGAACATAGGCTACTTTTAACCCAGAATGATAAAAAAGAACACAGAACGCGCGTCAAACAAAAGAGAAACAGCTATTAACAAAACATATATACATATATAAAGCCATCATATATATCGTATGTTACGAGCAGGCTGATCACTAATTACTCAGCCAAACGACTCTATTGTTCGAAATATTCCCTCCCGCACGGAATTCTCTACGTATTCCTATATATATGGAAGTGTAGGTATGTCGGCAAATTACTCTTTGATATTATAAAGCGTTATTTCCAAGGTTAAACTGCTGGCTTCTATACTCCCTGATACGGTAACGTGGTATGTTATTATGTAGCTTTGAAAAAGTGTTTTTAAATTGTTAATCGGCTTCAAAAAAAGATGGACGTTTCTTAATTCTACCGCGTTGGTATAGGTATAGGTATCAATTTTAGTTCATACACTTATGTACCCATGTTGGTTTGTTGGGTATTTTAGGTAAAGCTTTTTCACTCTGCAGACTAACGGTGAAGAAAGGATATTTTTTGGTAAGAACGCTCATTGAGTTATTAGCCGATTCTTCTCTATGGGATTATTCAATATTAGTTTTAAGGAGAAACAAGGGACTAGGTTATTTTAACGTTCACAAGAGGCTTTATTTCGAGGTTTATTTACTAAAATAAAAACATCGAATTTAGATTTCTGCTTTTGCGTTTTTAGCACGTTATGCCGTTATGTGTAATACCATATTTAACCAGATCGTCACGTTTCCCGTTCGTTTTCAATTTGCTTGTGTCAATTTGTGAACATTCGCGCATCGGTGCCTTTAACTTTTTGTATTGTATTTGTATTGAAAATGTTCGTTTTGATAAATTGTACCGCTTTGGATAAAATGAATTTTGATATATTATCCACACCTGCTTGAGAAACTTTAAAAGTATTCCCACTTGGTAGACTTTTCTACATTCCTGCTAAGATACTCTTGTCAAAATGTCTTCATATTCAAATTGATTATTTGTATTTTTGTTAACATAAAGGTAGCTGATAAAATAACCTTGGCTTTGAATTGCAATTGAATCTTATGTTAAATGTTTAAGAACTATTCACCTGCTGAATGATTGCGACTGCGCTCTTCATCAGGGTTCACCATTTTCGGCAATTGCTTTGACACTTCAATCATTACTGGGGGAGTTATTTCTCAAACTGTTATACCCACTTTCCCTATTGGACTGTTTCTTTATACATTACGATAAAACAGAGTACAGACGACAGCACATCAAGTTACCACAATCTGTCTTTCTGCAATCGATTTTCAACCTTATCGCAATGGGGGTAGGTTAATGTTATACGTTGACCTGCTGTCGTCTGTACTTAGGTAACTAACAATACTGTCCTTTTCAAAAATGTGTCACCCTAACTTCGGTCCTAAACTGTGGCCCAGAAACGTAAATAAAATCGGTCCCAGGCGTTATGTGTTCAACTCCGATTGTTTTTCTCTCCCTTTTGTTAAGTCAATAAATATTTTGCGGATCCCTACTAAATTCACTGAAATTGCGGATATGGGTTCCGTCTCTGAACTGTAGAATATTTTCATTTACCATACTATTTATAGGACTAGCTTCCTGCAGCGGTTTGTCTTGCTTTCCGAGGGATCTACTTCTCGCACCCGGATAAAGAGTAGCTTATTAACCTAGCCATTCTTTATATCTATGGATGGTTATCTATTATTTTTGAATTAAGCTTCGTTGATCAATAAACCGGGCATTTATAATATGTTTTGACGAGTTCTTTTAGCGGCAGATAAAAGTGCTTACTAAAGAACAGATTGGCGCGCTAAGCTCTGAATGACCACATCTTGAGAAAAACGTCAAGGGTCAAGGGTTTCTTTTAAAGTCATAAAAAAATCCTAACACGAGACAATTAGGTGACATACCAGAATAAAACTCAACAAATCTAAGTAACCAATCAAACCCGCGATACTAAGTATACCTGTATCCGAAAGAAAGTTATAAAATAACAACTTTGTATCGGCGGAGTGTCGCGACGCCACAACTCAATCTAAGTTTGCGTTGATAGAAATAATTCAACAGTACAGACCACAGCAGGTCAACGTATACGAATCTGTCAAATGTTCCCAATCGAAGCTTAACCTTCCTCCATTGTAATAAGGTTGAAAATCTATTGCAGAAATTTGACAGATTGTGATAACTTGATTTGCTGTCGTCTGTACATATTATACAAAGTATCGACATTCAGGCCGCTTATGTTTCAAAAGGGAAATTAATTCGATTATTTTGTTCTAAAGAAATTATTTCGCTAATGGTTGAAGGCGGCTGATTTTCATTTAGGCTGTCTAGATCTTGGGTAATGTGGTGGGCCTATTTCCAAAAAAAATCACATAAGTGTGAGTCGATCTTCTCTCCTAGTTCGGTACATAACATGATTATGAATTCTTCATTCTTCATTAGCCTTTTTACCGTCCCACTGCTGGGCATAGGCCTCCACAGAGAAGGATAGAGCGTTAATCACCACGCTTGCTCAATGCGGGTTGGTGATTTTAGACTTTATAGTCCAGGAATGAATAATGATTATGAATACTTGTTTTTTTTTATTATTTTATAGTCACTAATAGCTACCTTAAATTGGCTTAATTAACTTATTTGAAGGGAAAGATTCTCGTCAAAAAAGTAATACTTTAACCGAATCTCATTTTTAAATTGGAGTCTATAAAAACCGTTTTTATACTTCTCTTCCTTTGCGAGGATAACAAGGCTAATTAATTCTATAAAATCTATACCTGCGGCTACAATTTTCTAATGACCACGTACGAGTATGTAACTAGCTTCTGCAAGCGGTTTCACCCAAGCCCCGTGAGAAGTACCTACTTTGCGTACGCTTATAAAAAGTAGCCTATAGCCTTCCTCGATATATAGGCTATCTAACACTGAAAGAATTTTTCACATCGGACCAGTAGTTCCTGAGATTAGCGCGTTCAAACAAACTCTTCAGCTTTATAATATGAGTATAGATTAGTACCAAACTACCGAATAATGCCGTTACCTGCGCAAGCACCTCATAAATCACAATTTTCTAACTAGACCGTTAACTTTAGTTTTGCGGACACACTCGCAGTCCATTGGGAGTTGTAAACTAACTTCCTCACTCGGTTTTGTCCGTGTAATGTTTAAAAAGGCAGCGTAAATGTCTAGTATATACTTTTGCCTCTGTAATGTTTGTAGTAACAACAGTATGTCTATAGGCAACTCAATAAATGGCAACGGTATTCATTTGCCAACACATTTTTTTCAGGATACTATTATTTCCTGCTTATAATAAAATCAGTTCTATAAGAACACGAATATTATACTAACGGCCAGTTTCACGGATTCCAAATTAAATTCAAAGTTCTAGATAGCTATCTAACAAATACTGCATAATCTGCCAGTTAGCTATCTAGAACTTTATCTGGAACCTATGCAATTAGTGCCATAGCGTTTAAAATACTAAAACAAACGCGCAAAGCTGGTTTTATCCTACATAGTTTTTATTGACATCGTATACCCCAAGACGAAGTTTGAAACTTCAGGCGCCTATTTTATTCACGCCCAGTCTCTTGAACTATACAGTATAAATTACTTCTCATGGGACTGAACTCCCAACTTAGATGGACGCTGTTTTAATTAGTTCCTAATAAGAACTACCTGAATTGCTTTAAAGTTAACAATTAGTTAGTAAACAAGCGTCAGGTTATAAAGTCAGCTATTTCACGCCTTTAATTACCAAAGAGTTTTCTAGAATATTGTTTTTCCAAAACCGCTTGAGGCGTTTGTTGTCTTAATTACGACATTAAATAAAAAACTCATTAGATAAAATTGAATACTGGATACTGGATGGATTACATAGGTAGCCATGGAAAATTTAATCTTTGCATCATTCTAGAAATCAGTGGCAAATTAAGCTCAGAAGAAATTTTGAGATACCGATTTCAAAAATGTTGTAATGTTTGATATATCAATTAGAAGTAGATTTTAATTTTGTTGGGTTTTTTAATGATAAAAATAATTTGCTTCCATACTCGTTTGAAGCTACCAGACGCAGTTCATTTGAGAGCGATTTTACCAAACATATTTACCTACCTAAACCTTCCGAAAAATGCGGACGAAAATAGAAAACTCGTCCGAATCTAATCCGGATGTTCCTAGTTTAATCTCAGCCGCGATTCGGACATGCCGCCCAAACACTGCTATATCCGGGCCGTAATAGTTTCCCGATGCCGGATCAAATTGTACATTTTCACTCATCGCCACTGCTGGCTGAATTGAAACGGCTTCGGAGAATGGCTACGGTAGAATTTCGGGGAACATGAGTGCTTTGGTCATGGGCCTATGGCGTGTAGCATTTGCATAGGCACTGTACATTACATAAGGCATTAGCATTTAGGGCAAGTGTTTTACTAAAAGGAAATTTTCAATCATCAGTTAACTTCTATTTGAATAACAAATATGATGATTTGACATATTTTCTATACAAAAACTGTTAAATCGTCAAACATATTATTCTTCAGATAAAATTTATTCAGCGATTGAAAACTCAGCCCCAAATTATTATTTGTGGTACGACGTCTCGGAACATCGCGTGAGGTGCTGGGCAGAAACAAATCTTGGTTATCAAAGGAGGTGCATGAAGGGTTTAGCTACTTGCGCACATTTATGCTTGGAAGTTAGTTGTGTGCCAACATTCAGTTTGATTCGAACTGTAGAAACAAGTGAATTTTAGGTTTCCGTACCCGAAGGGTAAAACGGGACCCTATTACTAAGACTTCGTTGTCTGTCTGTCTGTCTGTCTGCCTCCAGGCTGTATCTTATTAACCGTGATAGCTAGAATGCTGAAATTTTCACAAATGATGTATATCCATTGCCGCTTTATCAACAAATATATTATAAAATTTAAAAAAAAATACATTATNTTTTAGGGTTCCGTACCCGAAGGGTAAAACGGGACCCTATTACTAAGACTTCGTTGTCTGTCTGTCTGTCTGTCTGCCTCCAGGCTGTATCTTATTAACCGTGATAGCTAGAATGCTGAAATTTTCACAAATGATGTATATCCATTGCCGCTTTATCAACAAATATATTATAAAATTTAAAAAAAAATACATTATTAAGGCTGTTGATTTATATTAATTAATTGCAAAATTGTATACTAGTAGCGCCATCTATTAGAAATAATGTGCAACTTAAGTAACTCACACTTGACCATTCCTATTGTACTTTTTTCATAGATAATGGTACGGAACCCTTCGTGCGCGAGTCCAACTCGCACTTGGCCGGTTTTTCTATTTCACAAGATTGAGTGCGTAATCTGCTCTAGTAAGCTGGACTGGCTGTGTAAGCTCTGTTAGTACACCAAAAACCGTTTCAAAAGCACTCACGTACATACTATAGTAAAATCCAATACTGGTAAAAAGTTACCTTCGATATTGTTGGTAAAGCTTAGTCACAAGTGCAGCATGCATTTTATGGCCTTACCTTTCTATATTTTACGGTTTTGATAAATGTATTATATTTCTGGGTCTGCATTCAACTTATTTATATATATGTACATAGTTTCGTACGACTAGCGTTCAAAGTGAATTTTGGATCATAAAGGGATCTTGGCGTCCAAGACATTTTCTGTTTACATACCTACGGACAAAACACTCCAAGCGCAGATTAACCTGGAAAATTGAACTAACTGAACGATATATAACTTAAGCGATATTATCCTAGAACAAAATATTACAGCAGTTAGAAAATAACAAGGTAGCGTTCTCAATTTTACATAAAAAGGAATTCTTTCATGGAACGAGAACACCCCGAGGCGGGACGTAGGAAAATGACAAGCAATTTATTATATTTTTAAATTAAAACACAAAAGCACAATATAGGACTACCTGAGAATGTGAGCTTGTGCGGAATTTCATATATTTCGTATATTACGGCGATAACGAGTAATCATCGGGTTTCATATTCGTGTAGAATTTGTTCGTGAAAGGGTCTGGTAGCTTAAAAGGAGTCAATCCTAACAAGATTATTTTGAGAGAATGGATGGTCAATGTGTGTCTATTCTTACAGTCAACTGCCACATAATATTAGTATACGGTAGCAGACCCCTACATTTCACTAGTAAAGCCTATAAAAGCCTATTCGATTGAACGCAAGCCTGCTGTCTCCAACAGCTACCAAACGGGACAGGCTTCTACGGGGAAAGTCAGTTCTAATGTTCGACTCACACGGATTTGCGGCCACGGGCGGCGACTGTTCTAGGAGATCACCTAGATGCACAAACAAAACTTGCAAATACAGGATTTTTAAGACCAACAGATTCATTATTTCTGTGTCTAAAGTGATTAAAAAACTTGGTCCAAAATATAGAAAATATCTTTTCCCCAAAAAATCAAAAAGTCATATCATCAAGTATTATCAGAAATTATGGGTGTGAAATGGTAGTTTCCATTCCATGTCCAATAAAATTGCATACAAATACACTAGACAAAGAAAAAGTCCCAAGATTCCCCACATACAAAACCGTTTTACAGAGCAGTTGAACCATCTATCTGCCTCGTTCACCGCAGGAAACTCGAGTATAAAAGGCACAATCAGAGGAAGCCTCGGAAGCGGTGCCTTGCCATGAAAGATTGTTACCTGTGCTATTGTAATAAGGCTCATTATCGTAGAAAAGACTGAGGGCTTAAAAGAATGCTACGTGGAATAGAATTCTTGCGGACGAGTGTACTCTTGGTGGTGCGTGGTTTAAAAAAACGTGTTTGTTATCGTTTGGGTTTTGCGTGTTAGTATAAATTATTGGGCTTGGAAGCGAGTAAAAGGTACTTGTGGGTATTATTAAGATCAGAAAGTAAGAGGAACCTGTCAATCTATGAATCATTTGTTTTAGGGCATTACGAGGCATCAGAATAATTATAAAGTTGGCATCTCGACCGGGTTTTAGGTTTAAAGAATCGTTAAAATATGTAATTTTGTTATATTGATTTGCTTATTCAAGTTAACCAAAATTTTTGGATAAACTCAACAGTTTCAAACCTGGGACATACAAAAAAACTTACAAACCTTATCCAACCATTACATTAATGTACATTAATCCTGTTTTTTGAAGCTTATTCTCGTTGTTTCAGGTGAGTCACAATATTTCAACGTCTCCGCCACACATCGGAGTATTGGTGCGTGGCTTTCCATTTCAGCGGACATTTCAGTCTGGCTTAAGTAAGTCTTGATATTTTCCCGTTTTATGAAAAATGTCTTGCTGAGTAATACGTCTCATCGGGTTGTGTGTTGGCTGAAATGAATTATGGTTTGATGTTAATTTCAGCACTTTTTGGGAATAGAAAAATATCTTTTTAATTTTCAAAATAATGAAAATTAAACACGAATCAAAGAATTTTATGGCTATGCCCAGCTGCCTGAATGTTTTTTATTTAAAAATGGCGTCATATTTCTAAATAGAAAAAGCCTAAAAAAAACAAAATAAAACATCACCCCCATTTTATTTGCCAACAAAAACAATAAGACCTTCTGTTAATTAATAATAAATTACGTAATTAAACACATAAAATGTTAGAAAAGGTTTTGTTATCCTCATAACCAGGGTCCAATTAAAACAACATCCACACAGTTAGCAAACGCAATATTAATTAGCAAATTGACTTGAACCCTTTTCAAAGTCAGTTGCGATGTTATTTGAATCATTTATATATATGGGATCGGTGTTTTTTCAGGCCCAAGTCAATAGTGATGTTCAGTTAATTAGTTTGGCCTGTCTTAATTGGAAATGGTTCTTCATATTATTTGGTTAAGGGTCTGAGAAAATATTGATTCGTTCTGAAGAGGATTATCATGTTTATTAATTTCTAAGCTTTGAGACAGTGTGACAACCAGTTTTACTAAATTGGAAATCGATACTAATCTAATTGTTAAATGCATAGACTTAGGCGATAAGACTATTTAAAAAAATATACGGGGTTGAATCTAGTACATCCTTCTTTTTTTAAATCGGTTATTTTCATTTAAAAATTCACATGAAAACAGTTATTGTAAAAACATCTAAACTACTACGAAAAACAAGTATGGGTATAAAACTATTTCTGCTCAACCTTTCGTAAAAAATGAACATCAGATAAAATATACAGCAGAAATCCCTCTCTGAAGGATTCTGCGACAAAAAGATAAAGATTTCAGGTACATCGATATAACGATGATACCTTTTACGACGGGTTTCATTAATCTATCTATCCGTTGTTTTTCGATTAAAGATCGTTTGGCATTATATGTTTGGAGTAAATGACAAAATTCAATCGCTTATCAACGGATAGGTTATAGAAATCCAATGTCTATCGATATGTTTTAGCCAGGATAGAGAATTAAATATATTTCGTCTATAATGGTATTGAGTACGAGCGAGATGTTTGGAAGGGATAATATAGTAAGCGATGTTTGGCAAATTTGTGTTACAAAAGGGGTTAGTGGAACTTGACAAACGCTGTTTTAAAGTTAGGTCATTACTATTGTTGTGTTATAAACTGAAGAAAAATAAAATTTATTGTCTTTTTATGTATTTACTTTATTTTATAACAAACAACATTATGCACTTGTCATTCACTGTTTGACATATTCCCCTTTTGTTGCGTAGCGCTGGTGTCGTGCACGTTCCGAATAGTGCCGTAATGTGCAGTTGATAGCTGTCAGTTGTTAACAGATGACTGACTATAACCAAAAATAAGATATACGTATTAGTACTGAAGTACAGCAACTGTCAATTGCACCAAAAAAAGGTCTCGGTTTATTTTACGATCTATCAGTATTTTATAGGTCTTCATCCATTCATTTCTAAAAGTGTTTCATTCGAATACATAATTGATTGACATAAAAATACTCAATTTCAAACTTCAAACCTAAAATAAAGAAAACACGAATCGAATCATAATAAGTTTCCAAAGAATAAAACGACAGAAAGTAATATTTTTTCATCTAACGTCGAATGGAGAGCTCGTTTATCATGAGGAATCTGGAATTTTTTATCATTTTCTTTGCCAGTAAAGTGCTGTCTTCATCGACCATTACGATTCATTTAGCAGGGGTCGCCAAGTGAATGTATGCAGATACTGAGTTCATGCCTAATGCAAGAGGAAAACAGGGGTAGGTACGGTAGGTCGGAAGTCTTGTGGGCAATCGCCATAAATTACCAACGGTTATGTATCTCTGGTTAGGATGAAGTTCGCCTATGTTTATTTATTTCCTTGGTCTTTGTCATGTAAATAGTCCGTGGTATCGGGCCAATCAATAGTCTCTTATTTATTGCTTATCTTGTGGCTTCAATAGTGGTTTAGATTAATACTGTTTTATGTTATAGTTTCTGCTAAATTTAAGGCCAGTTTCAGATAGGTATCTGACAGATAGTACAATGGAAACGTTTTTAATCGTCAAAAAATCGTGAAACCTTCTTCAGTCAAGTAATGGTATAAATTACCTCTGTTACTCGATATCTACAAAACAAAAAAGAAATGAAATACCATTTAACTGATCATGGAAAAACTTTTAAACAACAAGGCACTTACCGATCCATGCATTTTCGATTAACGAGTCGGTTTTTTTCAATAACACCTTGCTGTAAATATAAAATTACTGCGCTGTAAGATTGTAGAAAAATAAAATGTGTTATCGTAAAATTTTGCATATTTCTACCGAGCTCGTTAAAATATAGACATAAAAAAAAAACAATGTTAACGTTCTTGCAACGAATAATATGAGCTTAAACATACTTGCAACTGGCACGTTATAATTGGCCGATTTCTGTCGAAGTGCGATATAAATATATTTTAAAATTCCCATAACAATTTCGTAGCTAATGTTGATTTTATTTTTAACAATATGCTTTTTCACGCACGTTATTATTGGAAATTCTACAGTTAACAATGAATTGGTACGAGATAAGTACGCAACCAAAAAGGATAAACAAGTATCGGATTTCCACAGTCACGACCTCACTGATGCGGAATACGGTTACGTGGTTACTCTAGTACAAATAAAACAAATGATAGTCACCACACATTGTACCGGCTCTATGATCCATAAAAACTGGATCCTATCATCAGCCCACTGCTTCTACGATCTCACAAAGAGGAAGTTTTACGCATGGTATGGAAACTTCACAGTGTCTCCTTTAGTATCCGAACTATATTCTGAAGTGGCCAAGATTTTCATACACCCTGAATTCCTCAATACGGCATTCACTAGTCCCGGTTACTTCTTTGGGGACAACGATATAAGTCTACTGAGAGTTGGGAAGGTCTCGCTGCCGAAATATGGAAGGTTGTCCACCATTGATCATACTAAGATGCATGGATTACGCGTGAAGTACATTGGAGGAGCGCCGAAGAGTAGAAGCGATGGTGAAATGAGACCTCTTCAGATTGGAGAAGGGGTTGTAGTAGGGTGTGGCATGGCGCTAACGAGGTGGTCGAAGTACGCATTGTGTGTGACTCCAAAATGCTCTCAAAAACTGCATCAACCTCTTCACGGGGATATGGGTGGTCCTTTTCTGTACGATGGAAAAATTGTTGGCGTGATGTCTTCGAGCTATCAAATTCCCAAGACTTTGTTATCGTCGAACGGATTAACTCCCGTAAGCCCTTATAGGGACTGGGTTGAGAAGGTCAGAGAATCATTTGGGAAGGCAAACGAGACAAAGACTAAACCTAACGACAACAAGGCGAGATGAGTTGGCCTCATTCACCGTGTTGTTATTACTTAAAATTGGTAGATTAATTAAAAAAAAAATCTTAATTATTATTTTGTACGTTTTTGTTTGATTTAATCTTGTATAACTATAGCTTTAGTTTATAGCGAACATAAATTCAATGCCTTCTTCAGTAAAATAATGGTAAAATCGCAGAGATTAGTTAGACTATTGGTTGGTATTTTTTTTATTTCTCCACTAGTTGTAACCCGTGGATAACCCCAGCCACGCTACTGTCTAACTACTTCGCTAACTGTCAATTATTATTTGAGTAAACGTATTTTAAAAACTTATGTTACGACTATTGTATTGTAAATTGGTTGATTTGCTTAACATGTCACTTTCCTATCAATCATATAAGTATTTGGCTTTATATGCTTTTCAGGTGGCCAAATATAACCTAAACTATTATAAAATGTTAAGTTTATTAACTTAGATTATTAAAATTTATAAGAACACTTAATGCAAATGTCAAACTATCATATAATTGAACTGCAGATACGGCAAATAATCCGAATACGAAACAAACAGACTATTGTGAAAACAATGCTAAACTGGAAACATTTTTTTCATAATTGCAAAAAGCGTAACATTTCATAGACAGACCTGTCAAAATCCTCTCTATTTGAAAAGCTGTCAGCAGATGCGATGGGATGCGTCGGAAAAAAATATTTTATCAGAAAATTGTTGATTGGCTTACAGCTGATACAGAAGTGGAAATATATGGAGAATTGTGTATTACAATATCTTTTGTTTCATTTGCTGGAATAACAATGTTATATTTTTAACAAAAGACAGTAACATGAACATTTCCCGCCAATGGTTCAGAGGAAGGAAGTTGGAAAGCTATATGTAGATATTGTCGCTGTTTTAAAAATATTTTTGTTGCTTCTACATAAAAGTTTTCAGTATTATAAAAGACGAGTATATCTATTTTTCATTCATAAAGCATAAAAATATTTTTTTTCGTTAATTAGCTGTACTTTGGATTACACATAATTTAGACTAATATGAACCAAAACATGACGATGAAAAAGTCGAAATGTCGTCAACGCAATCCAAAAACCCATAAGCAAAGTCAGAGCACAAGCAAGTAGTGAAATCACCACATAACTCATTCTATCGTTCACGTGTTATTTGTAAATAGATTTGTGTGAATTCGAATAAAATTTTCAACATCCAATTTACATCTTATAACAATTCACTTCCATAACTTAATGCAGCCTGATTTTTGAAACATGTTTCGGTATATTTTCATGTTATTTTTGTTTACAAACACTGTTTTTGGAGTATCTTTCTATATACAAAAGCTATGGGACAAACTTCACCCCAAAGACGACGCCAGAAGGGTTCAACATGGAGAAGATGTGGTGGGAGGAAAGTACCCTTATGTTATCATCATTGCTGGCATAACATCGAAAGACGAAGTGTATAGGATAGCCACGGGCTCCATAATAACTCCCACTTGGACGCTCACGGCAGCGCACGTGTTCACCAACATGCATGTCCATGGCAACGACACGTTCGTCGTGTGGTACGACAAGTTCACTGAGTCCCCTGCAGTCACCAAGGCGTATACTCAAATCAAAGAAATCGTCAAACACCCTGGCTTCCGTGATATACCGTTCGTCAACTTTCAGTCTTTTTATAGCAACAACGATATTTGTCTACTAAAAGTGAACAAAGTAAATCTGCCAGCATATGGCAAGCTATCTCCTGTTGACCGCACCACGCTCCTTGGGCTAGCCACAAAATTCTTTGGTGCTGGCAAAACAAATAAAACAGGGAAAGATATTTTTCACCCGATTCAAGAAGGGCATGGCCTCATTATTAAATGCGGACCACCGATTTCTTCGTGGTCATCGTCCCTGCTGTGCGTTTCGCCTCCTTGTGCAAATAAACAGCTTACACCAAATACTGGAGATTCTGGAGGGCCGTTCATGATTGACGATAAAATCATCGGTACGTTTTCTTTACGGTATTTCGGGTATACATCAACAGCGTGGAATGCGTTTTGTCCAGTTGACCTCTACATTGACTGGATTCATGACGTCATTAATAGGGGGCAATGATGTACTGTATTGTGAATCGAACTTGACTCGAATGATTGATGATGAAGCTATTAGAACAAACTATTGTGTGAAATTTTGATAACGTGTTTCATTGTGTATTGGAGAGAGATTGAAGTGAAGAGTATAATAATTATAGTTCCTTAGTATTACTCAAAAAACAATAAACATCGCTAACTTTAATCATCAAAATAAGAATGTGTGTTTTAGTAGACCGATTGTTTGATCGGGCTCTTGATTAGTATGGAAACATGAGGTTGAGTGCGCATTACCACAATCAGGTATCAGCTCACTTAAAACTTTAACGGTTTTCAAGATTACCCTCAAACTAAACTGTAACTGTGGATAGCTTAGTCTGAAGTACGCGGGGGCTCAACGCTGTCTCAACAGCCGCACTTTCATGGGTAAACGATGAGAGAGTTTTTATTTAAAGTAATATTAATAAAATTTAGATCCACCTTTTCGTAAAGTTGTTTAATTTTATAGCTGTTATAAAAAGGTTTGCTAGGGTTGCGGGAAGAGATACGGTAACCCTGAAACGTAAAGGAACACGGAGCCTTAGATAAGAAGTAAGTGTATATTTTTTACTAAACATTTGCTAAAGCTTCCAACGGTTTCTTCTTCAACTTCACAGTGCTTTCATACCAGCGTGTCTTCTAGAATGCAACCAGTTACTGTTGCTTTGGTTGGTAACCTTTAAGAACCACTGTGCAACAATTTAGTGTTATGTACCTTTGTAGACGTTTAAGCTATTTGGTAAATAATTTTCTGATGGTGCGAAATTCTTAATTTTCACTCATACCCTGTTCTGGAGGAACATGACCTAAAAATTCGGCAAACAGTAAAGTTAACTGTTGGAACCCCGAATCAAGACACTACTCACTTGAAACGCAAACAGTATGATGAAACGGGTAAACTACAGCAATGGATACTGGTAGACAGTTTCAGAGGTTCCAGATAAAGTTCTAGACAGTTACCTGATAGAAAATGGAGTAGAAATGTTTTTAATTTTGACAGCTTTTCTAAGACTTGAACACATATTTTGGACAACAGACGGGTCTTACTCGCGATGAAATTATAAAGGTTTACGATACCTCTTTTCTCCCGACGTTTCGGCCGAATTGGACCGACCGTGGTCACGGGTAGACTGACACCTAGTCTGAAACTTTTCCAAGGCACTAGCTGTCAGATAGCTCCAGATATATCCAGAAATTATCTGTAACCTCTGTAGGTGGCCCTAAATATTGCAGAGTTACAACTTCATAAGTCTGGTTCGATAAACATAAAGTAATACGTTAGGGATCGAAGGTCAAACGGGTAGCAAGGTTGGAGATAGAAGAATTTTAATAAAGTGTTCTATTGTTGAAATGAGATGTCATGTCAATATCTTGGATCTGAATAAAGGCTAAAGCAATCACAGTACAAAGTAGGGACTAGTACTGATTGATTGACAAACAAATATCATTGCGAGTACGAATAAACATAGAAGGAAATATTGTTTTACTGGGTACTGGAAAAGTGAATGCATCTTCTAAGAACAAAACTCTTCATCTCTCGGGGATGTTTATTTTGAAAGTATGCCAGTACAATTATTTCCAACTCAATTTTTGATGTAGGTAGCTTTAGACAACTAGGAAAATGTATATCCATTTACATTACTGTCTTGTGTGTCTACTTGTTGTGTCTTTTGTAAGTATGCAATATGTTATTTCAGACACTTCTAGCTGCTTCTCCGTGGTTTTGAACGCGTCCCAATGAAAATTCTCCCGGTACTCGGACAAAATATAGCCTACTCGCATCCCGTGGGAATTGATAAAATATAGCCTATGTCACTCGTGGATAATGTAGCTTTCGAATGGTGAAAGAATTTTTAAAATCGGTCCAGTAGTTTTTGAGCCTATTCATTACAACCAACCAAACAAACAAAGTATTCCTCTTTATAATATTAGTATAGAAGACACTCGGGGATAGTCTACCTTCTTCTCTGTGAAAAACATTTTCAAATCGGTTCAGTAGTTTCGGAGGCTTTAGGGAACAAACAAAAATGTTTTTTTTTTATTATATTAGTATATGTATATCAGGAATGGTGGTTACTTGCAAATTGGACAGCGTAATTTCCTCAACCACGAGAACATCGTCTAAAATTATGTCCATTGCTACAAAGCCCACCACGTAACAATATGGCGAGCTTATAATGTATACAAATGTAGTTTGCATATCGACTGCTGCCAAATAGGTTAGTGTACGGTTAAATTCATGTCAGTAACGGTTACCTCTTGAGTTTTGTGGAATCATGAGCTTCACTAATGGTGGTCATAGAGGGATCTAATATGGAGTCTTTTATTGTAGTTGGGACCTCTTTGATTCTCAATTTAATCTCTTAACGAAAGAGAGATAGACAACAGAGGGTTTGACGTTATTCATACACGTGTTTACTTCATCCAACAGTTTCTTGACTTGACTTTCGCAACCTAAATCTTCAGGGCAACGGACTGAAAATGATGGGAGATGAAGTCTCTTCTTCCGGAGATTTTGGCAATTTTTCTAGAGGCAACTGAACCCTAGTAATATTTTTCTTCAATCTCTGAATTCTTGTTTTTCGTCTGCTATGTCTTCAAATACCGTGTACCTGTATTTAGATTAAGCAACTTCATCGACAGTACTAAAGACATTGAACTCAGGCAACAAACATCCAATACGACAAAATAGGTGTCCATTTCAAGTTACACATGCATCGATATGTATCTGGCGATCCGTCTGTCTGTAAGTTTCAGGCAGCACAATAGAACAATGGATGTTTACAAGTCCCAAACACGACCACTTTTGTCGGCCTGTCGCGTTTCCATGCCGTATGTGATGGAGACCCGGCTCAAATATCAATCTTGGAGAAACTCCGCTTGTCTTAACCCTTCAAACTCAGTGATTCTGATACAATCGGAAAAGGGTAGTCTTGATGTAGGTACGGCGATTCTATCCTCAACTAAAATAGCTTTTGGATGGTAAGATAAAATGAGAATTTTTCGGTGTACTCAGTTGTTTGGTTAAGTTTAAAAGTGGACTTAGTAGTAATAAGCATGACATCAAAGTTAATTAAAATTAAAAAAAAAAATGAAAATAATTTTGTAAGGGTAACATAAACCATACACAGTAAAACTTCCAATTGAAATAGCAATGATAATAATCATAATAAGCTATTGGAGACCCATTCAAACACCTTTTAAACTTGAAATGGTAAAAATAATCCGATCATATTATACCAACAGAATAATTTGAATAGCCAACAATAAAGTCGTAACATTTTACGACTTGCGAAACACAATTTGCAAACAATATATAAGTGCTTCAACTATTTTACGAACTCAAATAGATTTCAAACAGTCGCTTGTTCTCAGCATCTATAATATTGTGCTCTGTAAAATTGTTATTCCATTGTGGTCCCCATTTCAAAGAGTACCTTAGTTAGATATAAAGAAAGGTCTGTTAGTATCCAGTTCTTGGTCGTCATGGAGCTAGTACACAGTCCAAATAACTTGGTCACGAGTTAGCTTATGATAGACTTGGTCACTTCTGACAATTTCACCACAACTGTCTAATTTTGTCCCTTATGTCCAAAATTTGCTTCGTCTGGCAATACTTCCTCGAATGCCATGTTTCTTTAATTTCTTTAACCATAACAGGTCCTATAATAGAAGAGAAATCATGATTCCCATGAAATGGTTCCACCTGACCATTTTGTCTGCTAAAAATTAACCTACTTTAAGAAATAATCAGATAACCTCTTCCGCTGTGGGTTCAGCGTGTGGGTCGCAGCAGTTCTTAATCAATCACACGTTTCAGTATTTTTAAGTTTACTGCGAGAATAGAGAACGCTTAGAACTCCATTTTGTTACACAAAATGATGTAAGCAATGAAAAATCCTTTGGCAAATTTCCATACAAGCGACAACTCTTTCAAATTCATGGTTCGGGCCAAAGCTTCAACCGGCCGGTAAAGTCCAGGCAATATTTTTGTCGGTACCCGTTTACCGTCTACGTCTTATTGAAACCCTGGTAACTGGACCCTGAAATCTGGCGCTAGACTACTTGGCTACATGCCACGGTATAATATACGATTAAAATCTTTCATATTTTCAAAGTTTGCAGCTCTCGCTTTAATTAAGAGCGCACCAAGTTACACCTCAACTTTGTTAGTTCTTCCAAAGAACACGGACTTAGTTTTCACTCGGAATTAAAATATAAAAATAAAGGAGATAGTTTGGAAAGTGTTTTGTATTATAGCTGCAGTAAAATAATTATTGACTCAGTGTTGAAAGAGTTTGTGAGAATAAGTAAGGCAAGTATATTGGATTCGTAACTGACCACTAATGGTTGATTGCGCGGCAATGGAATCAAACGGTTAATTTGTGTACTAATGATGTGTGACCACATAACCAATGAGTTAATCTATTAATTGAATTGCCGCCTAACCTAATTAAAGCCTAACCGTACTTCTATGTTTAGTTCGTAGTAGTGTTCTATAGGTTTACCTATGTCCTAAGTGAGCTCTCTGACGCGAATACGAAGCGGCGCGAAAACAACAAAATGACGATTTATTTTCACGAAGTCTACGTGACGTTGCGTTGTACGGCACGGCGCAATGTACATCCATCAATTCGCTTCGGATCGCTTCGCGTTCTCGTTTCCGATCCACCCACGCAGGACGCACCCTTAGTTATATAACAAAATTTACTGAAAATATATTATAATATATTATAACTGACAAAACAGACTAACTGACAAGACAGTTATAATATATTATAACTGACAAAACGAAAACATGACTTTTTGAAACGTCGTATTTTAATTATTATTTTTTACATATATCTCAACTCAATTCGATTGACATTTACTCGATAATATTTTAAATTTACTCGATAAAATTGCCCGCAGCTATTGCTGTCATTACTGTTACAGTACCGCTTAATACCGTCCCTACCATTACACTGCCTTGCAAAAAAACTGATTTATTCTTATTCTGTTTTACATGAGCGTGCCTCATTTCACCTATGTAAAGGACATTTTAAATTCTCTGTTGCGTGTTCGTAAGTCATTTTATTAAAAACCGGCCAAGTGCGAGTTGGACTTGCGATGAAAGGTTCCGTACCACCATGTATGAAAAATGAACCAGCTTTATACTATCGATATAGATGTCACCAAAATTATTAAACACATTTAAACAAAAAAACCGGCCAAGTGCGAGTCGGACTCGCGCGCGAAGGGTTCCGTTCCATTATCTATGAAAAATAAACGTACCTACTACCTACAATTAGCTAAAACACGAACATTTCTCGGCAACAAAAGATAACTTTGTTTTTCATACAAATATATGAATAACAAAGTTATAATTTGCGGTTACTGAAAAAGTGCTATAACTCAAAAACTACTGACTGTATTTCGTTCAAACCAATTTTGGTTGATAGTTTTTATTAAGATCTATAACATATTTTTTTTTTAGATTTTTCACTGTGGTAGTTTAGAAATTACAGGGGGGGGGGCACACATTTTAGCACTTTGAAAGTGTCTTACTCTGAAATGATTGACTTTGAGAAAAAATGGTTTTAGAAACCTCAATCTTATTTTTAAAGACCTATCTGTAGACACCCCACAAGTATAGGTTAGACGAAAAAATTTTTTTTTTGTTTCAGTTCCATGTATGGGGAGCCCCCTTCTAATATTATTATTCTTTTATTTTTGTATAAAAATCGTAAAGCGGTTAACATAATACATCTACCTACCGAGTTTGAATGGTGTAGTCTTAATAGTTTCGGAATAAACTGGCTGTGACATACGGACAGACAGACGGACAAACAGACAGACATGACGAATCTATAAGGGTTCCGTTTTTTGCCATTCGGCTACGGAACCCTAAAAAAAACATAAATTCATGAGTAGTTTGAAAACAATTTGCACCATAATTTAATTCTCAAATTAGCAATTCCATACATTATATAGTTGACACAATAATTGAATTACTCGTTCCCTCGCAGAATTGATTTAGACTCATTGAACAGGAACGATAATTAATTTCATTATTAAGTTTTCGCGATAAACAAGTGTTTGGTATGGCGGTAAATTCAGGCAGCGATTACAGCGCGCCAGGTATCTCGTGTCGCCATCCGAACGATTCGGGAGACGATACGATAGACTGACCAAAAATACTTGGTTGATAAACTTTATATTTTGATACTGGAGTCTTTTTGTTTTTGTTGTACTTTTATGATGCCTGCAAAAATAATAAATGTGAATGTTTGTAAGTTTGTATGTTACCTCTTTACGTTCAAACGGCTAATCGGATTTTGATGGAACTTGACAGTAATCTATCTATATGTCGCAATTTACACCCACATAGACACGACAGAGAACCTTATTAGAATTATATAGTTTTAATCTTACAAAATAAACCTTCAAAATATCACAGAAAAGTTTATTTTGTCATTTCACTGAACCAATTTTGGGATTTGTTCAAATCACTAGATTTCTCACCAGATTTGTTTAGGGAAATGATAAAATCGTGTTGCTATTTTAACATCCTCCGTGATTTGATCAAATCTCTTAGCGATTTGACCAAATCCCTATTTTTATCATATCCCTGCGACATATACATATAAAAATCAAAGTCCTGACTCATTCTCTGACTCATCAACGGCAACAGCGTCCTTTCTCTGGCTTGTACCAAATATTTAAATCGGATCACTAGCTTTGGCGTGATCATTTGACAGACAAACTATTTTACTTTAAAAAAATATACAGATAAGAATTCTACTGACGCTCACAGTTTTATCTCTATTAACTAGAAATCTAGTATCTACGTAAAGTCCCATACCCCCAGAGTAATAGTACACTCTTTTATACAAAAAGACTTAAATAAAGTACTTTAGTCGACAAGATTTTATCTTTTCTTTCTTTTACTGAATATTTTAGACAGAACACAACACTTGTATAAAGCTGTCTCTTTTGGTACAATAGTGCACTTCAAACTACCTCAATCTGTCAAATTTCTTCAACACATTTTCAACCTTAT
Organism: Heliothis virescens; assembly: GCA_002382865.2. Taxonomy (NCBI): domain Eukaryota; kingdom Metazoa; phylum Arthropoda; class Insecta; order Lepidoptera; family Noctuidae; genus Heliothis; species Heliothis virescens. The sequence continues at coordinate 875,498 of NWSH02000323.1, forward strand.
CACAGTAGTGGAAGGTTAATATTTAATTGGTAAAATTTGGCAGTTTCCTGTAGCTGACCTGATATTGTCTATTTACTATTATAATACTATTAAGAGCGGAAATATATTATTATCATCTTTTTAGGGGTAATGATAATAATAGATAACTAAACAATAGACGCGTCTATTTTTTTAGAATTTAACTTAGCCATGGTCAAGTCGCAGTATCTCCGACAGTATAACTAGTAGTACGACGTAACAAACAGAAATGCATTAACAAATGTCAAATATGCGAATGGATTTACACATCATTCATGTACAGACGACAGCAGGTCAACGAAGATATACGAATCTGTCAAATTTTACCTATCCAACTCCACACTCCACAATAATTCCACTATTGCGATGAGGTTGAAAATCAATCGTAGAAATTTGACAGATTTAGTAACTTGATGTGCTGTCGTCTGTACCCATTGCGAAATGAGACCACGAAAAACACTAGGATAGATTTACCCAACCGCTGAACACTGCATCCGAGTTTTATAATCGGATTAGTATATGAAAGCGCAAACATTTTTGTATCTCACACGAGGAAGCTTTAACCGTAATAGGATTACCTAACAGGTGTCTGGAAGAATTCCTTTCAAAGGAAAATAAACTTAAGTTGCATAAACTTAAGAACTACGCACACTGCACACTTTAAGTCGACCGATAGTTTGAACGGATTCATCTGCCTAGCCTTTTCCCAACTACTTTGGGGTCGGCTTCCAGTCTTACCCGATGCAGCTGAGAACCAGTGTTTTATATGAAGCGACTGACCTCCACAACACAGTTACCCGGGTAACCTGGCACCCCTTGGTAAGACTGGTTGTCAGACTTTCTGGCTTCTGATACCCCGTAAACGATTGCAAAGATGTTCAATAGAAGCCGGGGCCACCAGTTTATCGTGCCTTCCGAAACACGGAAGAACTCGTTATGACAAGATGGTCACCCACGGACCGACCGCCTTGCTTAACCTTATAATCGATCGATCCGCGCGGCTTAGACTTAGCCACGAGCTCTTCCTAGTTTGTACGGATTCATAAATCAGTATTTACCTCAATCTAATTGTAATAAAAAAACTTAAACTAAAACTGAAAAGCGTAAACTATACATCGGTATGAAGATTAAATGATACTACCTGAAAGACAATACCATAGAAAAGTTATCAAAATTAAAAATATTTGTATGTTATTATCTGGCTGATAGCTATGTGGAATTAATATGGAAGCTGGTTGACGGGCCGTAATAGTGGGTATAATGTTCAGTAGTATACGGCCGGTATAAGACCGACTAAAAAAATATATACACCTTGAGAACCTCGGCTAAAAAAATATTGAATTCACGATTACATTTAAAATTAAGTACCAGGCCATCGGGTCAACTCATGTTCTTAATATTCAAACATGAAAGTTTGTATGTTTGTTCATTAGTCATGATTGAATGAAAGACAGATAGATTCTAGTCACCATAATAATATAAATGCCAAAAAAAGGTTCTGTCTGTTGCTCTATCATGAGAAATATTTAACCAAAATCTATTGAATGTAAATTGTTCATTAACACCTTAAGAAAATCACGGAACAGTATTGAAATCAGGCGGTTTTAGAACATTTAAGTCTTCTTATACTGATGTACAACAAGTTAAAAGCGAGGAAACCCACGGGAAATGGCTTATACTATGTCTTCAGAACCTAATAACATATAAGATACTTATTTCTCTCAGTATATACGCTCAATTCCAAGAAGAGAAAAATGTAATATCATAACGGTAGATTTCCTTTCATCTTCCGCCATCTTTAAATATAATATCCTACTTAAAGACGTTTAATAAGTTTCTTTATTTTCTTTTGGTCAATTATCTCAGAAACAAGCGGAATACTTCTGCTTACGACTGTACATTCGACGTAGTGTACATACGTCGTCACGGATTATGACCGCGACTGTACACGGTGGAAATGTGTTATGTTGACAAGTGTACGTGAGTGTTCCCGGGGGATGTTATAGTAAGGTAAATAGGTACTGAAATGCACATAGTAAAATAAAATGAGTATGTTTATTTGTTTTGGCATTTAGGGTAACATAAATGAGCGGTATTGTATGTGTTGATTTAAGCCGAGCGCAAACGAGTGGTTTGATTAGTATGTTTGATCTTTTAATATAGGCAATATTAGAAAGAGCTCATGGCTAAGTCCAAGCTGCATGGATTGATTGATCATAAGGTTAAGCAATGCTTGGCGCAGTCGGTCTATGGATGCGCGACCACCTTGTCATGTCGAGTTCATCTGTGCTTACGAAGGCACGATAAATTGGTAGGTCCCGGGTATCGTTTCAACATCTTTGGCATGGTATTCAGAAGATTGAAAACCAGTCTTAATGTCAGTGGAGGTCAGACAGGCAGTCGCTCTATATAATACACTAGTACTTCTCAGTTGCATCCGATTACACTTGTTAGTTTGTGTTAGTTGACCTCAACATAGTAGGGAAAAGGCTAGGCTAGATGATGAAGTAAATGTAACCAGAGGTAATCGTATTAAACGTTCCTCAAATACCAACTTTAAATTACCCACGATGTTCTTCTTCTTATCGAGTGAGCTGCAGGTTTAATCACCTGACAAGCCCTAGTGTCAGAGTTTTCTCAAATCCGCCTGACGGCCATTACTTATTATTATTATTATACATTACATTATTACCCACGATAATTAATATTCAGCAGGTGAAAAATAAAACTAGGTATAATAAAATACCCCACAGTTAGAAGTCAGAAATCAGTTGAGACGTGTATTGGGGCGCTGAGGACCGAACAATTCAATAAGCGACTCCACGCCGCTCCTTATTCCGATCACGTATAAGCACAGACTAAAAAAATAGTTTTTTTCATCTCTCGTCTGCGAATTATTGAATATTTTGCGAACTAATAAATTGGTGGAGCGTTGACTGGTTTTTAGAAAAGGTAGTTTCAAAGATTCTAGTTATTTTTCGAAAGAATAAGGATTGTAGTCTGTAAAAGTCTGAATTGAGAGTGATAAGTTATTAAATAACTGGCTTCTGTCAGCGGTTTCACCCACGTCCCGTAGGAACTACTCGGCGCACCTGGATAAAAAGTAGCCTATAGCCTTCCTCAATAAATGGGCTATCTAACACCGAAATTTTCAAATCGGACCGATAGTTCCTGAGATTGGCGCGTTCAAACAAACAAACAAACTCTTCAGCTTTATAATATTAGTATAGACTACCTTCCACCAGCGGTTTCACCCGCTTTCCCGTGTGAACTACTGCGCGCACTCGGATAAAAAGTAGCCTATAGCCTTCCTCGATAAATGGGCTATCTAACACTGAAAGAATTTTTCAAATCGGACCAGTAGTTCCTGAGATTAGCGCGTTCAGAACAAACAAACTCTTCAGCTTTATAATATTAGTATAGATAAGTACCACCCTACACTGTAAAGAATGTTACTTTTGAGATGATGTCAGATAAAAAGGTATGAAGAAAAAGACATGCTGCGCCGACCACAAATATTTATTTAATAAATTACGATGGTAATGATGATGATCCCATTTTTAAATATAGCTATTACTTGAACGATGAAAGATTCCAGCCGATTAAGATGAAATTACGCGTGAACTTAGAAAAAATAGATAGGACAATTTTTTTTCATTATTTACTACTAGCTTTCCGCACGCGGCTTCGCCCGCGTGGAATTCGTTAAACGACACACAGCGCCATCTACAATCCATCCATCAAGCAAACAATATTTTTGTTTTCCCTCGGGAATATCTATTTTTTTCGGGATAAAAAGTACCCTATTATTTAATCCGGACTTCTAACTTTACGTCTGCAAAATTTCAAAGCAATCGGTTCAGTAGTTACGGCGTGAAAGCGGAACAAACAAACAAACAAACTCACTTTCCGATTTATAATATTAGTAAGGATATATTTCTGTAATTTTGTTTATTTGATATAAAGCCAATGTCAAATCTTTTATTTCATTTAGGCCTTTAGAAGCACTTATGAATGTCAAAAAAATATAGGAACAAAGGTTGATTCTAATCTGATCTAATCTGATCTATACCTAACGAGGTCGACTTAGTACAGGAGTGCTTAAACCTCAATAAATCAAAGATTGAAAGAAATAATAGTTTTACATCTAAATGTATCGAGAACTCCAAATATCTATAATTCTCTTATAACAAAATATATGACATTCTATGACTAATATCGTTCAGGCTTTCGTTATTGAGCCATTTCACCCACTATTCCTCAGTGAATGCCTAAGCGACTGTCGCATAAGACCACGTCGACCAAAGCAATATTAAATATTGTAGTAATTTATCGATAGCGGTACTCCTCTATTGATAAATGTGCGCTATTAGGTCACTCTAGTGCTATCTATTTAGATAGCAGTTAAATATTTGTGCGGCTTGTCGTATAGTATGGTAATGACTTCGATGTTAATATAATAGTATTATAAATCATTTATTTATTTATTACGACGTACCTATTTTACCACCAATTTAACGAGCCTAAGCAATACACAAAAAGTTGTCATGATAAAACGGTCACCCATCCACATACAAGCCGCGCTAACCTTAGAATCGATCAATCCATGCCGCTGTAACGCACCCACAAGTTTCTCAAAACAATTCGCATCAACAACTAACTCAGATATTATTCAAACAAACTAAACGAAACTCCAAAACAACACACGATCTACCCATTCACTTTCACTTGCAAAACCACACTCAATCAAAGTTCGAACCACTTTTCCGGAGTCGGTTAACCATCCAGGAAATACGTGTTTAGTTTAAGAAACGTGCTTTTGTTCGGCAGGAAATCGACGCCGGGCGCAAAAGTAAGTGTGTAGATTTATAGTCGTCGAGTCGCGGCGTATTTCAACGCTTGTCTTGTAGGATCTGGTTTGAATTATAGGCGGAGGCGGGAGCGTTTTGAACCTTACAGTATTTAAGTCATCGGAGTCGCTACCGCCGTAGCTCTCTTTCTAGACTTATAGCGTTCTGCTGTCGGTACGAAACCTCTGGTTGTACTTGTATGTATAACGTACATGAAACGATGTGATCAAAAGTACCGTAAAAATAAATCATTTCTAACCAGAGCCTCTTTAACCTAATAGAATAACCTAATAAAACATCTACATGTTTAATGTCTTTGTCCAAAATATTTGGATTGTTCTTAAAATTTCCGAAAATTATTATTAAGTGTCTATGTATTATATTTTTGTGTCTGTATTTTGTTTTTGTATATTCGAAACCCCTAAATCAAACAGTGACTGATAAAAAACCTACATTTACATTGATATCTGGAAAATCGTTTATTCACCTCATTTGGCACCTAATTGCTCGCTTTCCTCTTACAACTCACACCACGCACCACCCTCGCCGATTCGTCTTCAGCGAAAAAATAAATTATTCTTTTCTCTTGAAATTACTGCTTTCAGCGTTTTACGGTTTGTATGTTACAATACAAAGTTCCTCCTTTGTAAGAGAAGGATTTATTTATTTTTATTAAACATTCAGTGGATGACAGCAGTTTGTATGATAAATGTAATTCATAACCTTGTCCTTTGTGTGTATTGATGTTCGGCTATCTGTGTATGTGTGGGTATTATAAGAAAGTATTCTTTAGACTGTGTGTGTGTGAGTCTGTGGTATGTTGGGTGGTATGTGGATATTTTTAAAGTGAATATTTAGTAACCAGGTTCTACTTAAAGTCTGTCAGTGTCATTGTAATTAAATGTACTAAAATTAAATATCAGAATATGTTTTTTTTATAATACCAATAAAATAAAACACAGAATGAGCGGTGCCACAAATTTCTACTATTTTCTTATTGTAATATTTTTTCGTATGATAACATGATCTAAGTAGAAATATCCTGTTTTCGTGTTTTGTAACATTTACCACATTAAGGAAAAGTACAGAAATATATAATATTCTTTCTATTTATAAGCCGATTACTGCTCTCAACATATTGAGGATTATTTTTATGGGAATTCCATCGTATTCCGTAGTAATTATTTTTTTTTTAATGATTTTATTGGTAAATAGTTAATTGGAACTCAAGTATGTTTTCCCATCCTATGAATAAGATGATTATATACAGAATGTTCAGGAATATTATNAAAACTGATTGATTGAAAAAATAAGTTCGATACAATAGGTATTTAAATACCGTCTAAAATTATTTCTTTTATAGTGATTTCTGTCGCAGTAATATAAATGTCAGTAAATAATGCAGATTAAAATCAGTATAATCTAAATATATATAATCTGCCATAAATAAACTCAATCAATAAGAAATGTTTACAGTTATTTAATATAACGAATAAGCTTGACAAAACGATTGGCACGGTAACATTGTGATTCGATAAAACATTGAAAACTAAATATTATTTATAAATATAATGGTTAGCAATTATCCATGTTTTTTCGTACCATAAATTGGTGGCTCCATCAATCAGGTTGCCCGGGTAGCTGGGTTGTGGAGGTCAGACAGGCAGTCGCTCTATGTAAAACACTGGTTCTCAGCTACCGGTTAGAATGGAAGCCGACCCCAACGTAGTTGGAAAAAGGCTAGGCAGATAATGTTCAGGAATATTATTGCTCTTATTAATAAACCAATAGCCATTAAACTTCCCAAGAGGTTAAGCCTAAAATCATCATCGTCAGCCTCTTATTGTTCTACTCTAGTTCACAAAACATACAGAGAAGGAATTAGCGTTAATCACCACACTTTTTACTATGGGGATTACATGTTTTTTAAGTTCAGGTTTCTTCAAGATATTTTTCTTCGCGTTTATTCTATCATTGGTGTCCGTCCAATATATTCTTAGAATATAATATCGGTACTTATTTTACTTGGAATTGAAACTACACACTTGAGAGACTAGCGCTTTGATCGATAAACCACCTTCTTCTTATCGAGTGAGCTGCGGGTTTTTAATCACCTAAAGGTGGATCCACACATTACGAGCATGCGCTCCGCACGGCGCACAACGCATGCCTCGGCTTGAGGCGTGCGTGTTGACAAATTATACCAACATATGCTCGGGTCGAGCCATCGCGTGCGAAGCAAATGCTCGAGGCAAGTAGGCTCGCAGACTTGGCAAGGCATGTGCTCCGCACGGCGCACAACGCACAGCGCGTGTGCGCCGCACGCGCTATGCACTGTGAACCGTGTGGCGGCCGGCTCATTGCGAACGGTGCGTTGCGTTTTTTCTTTTTTCTTTCCTTTTCTTTTCAATAATTGAATTAATAATTATAAAAGCAGTAGCGGATATGCGCACGCGATGCAAAGGCGCCATCTTGACTGCAGCTGTGTGGGTTGGACCGGCCCGAGCATACATACGCTGCGCGCTGTTTGGCCCGAGCAAACGCAGTTTCATTTTCGCAGTCGAGGCGTGCGCCGCGTACAATATCAACGCACGCCTCGAACGTNATACGTATCCTTTTTTATCAGTATAGGCTCCACAGCATTCAAGAGGAAATTAAAATCTTCTTCAGCTATGTGTATAAAATTGGAGTTATTTTCTTCAAATGAGAGATCATCGAAAAGCTTATTTCCGTGTTCATAACGCAGGCGGAGGAACTTTTTAACCCACCAACGACGACGAATCTTTTCTTTCCTTTTCTTTTCAATAATTGAATTAATAATTATAAAAGCAGCAGCGGATACGCGCACGCGATGCAAAGGCGCCATCTTGACTGCTGCTATGTGGGTTGGATCGGCCCGAGCATACGCTGCGCGCTGTTTGGCCCGAGCAAACGCAGTTTCATTTTCGCAGTCGAGGCGTGCGTTGATATTGTACGCGGCGCACGCCTCGAACGTGCATGCGCGGCTACGTCCACACCTAACGTAATGCTCGCACTGAGGCACTTTGATATTGAAGCATTTGCCGACATACGTTGGCTCGCCCTCGCGCATGCGGAGCGCTTGCCTCGCCACGAATATACAGGTCCACACTTGGCGAGGCATGCGTTGTGCGCCGTGCGGAGCGCATGCCTCGCAATGTGTGGATCCACCTTAACAAGCCCTAGTGTCAGAGGTTTATCAAATACGCTTGACGGCCTCTGACGTGGAATTATAACTACGACTACTACTGAGTAGCATTCGAGGACGACGGCTTTACGTGTCCTCCCAGGCATGGGAGTGTAACACGGTCAACTTCCAAACTCCAGGCTGCTTTGTGAAAGTTTCTAAAACCCACAAAGCGATTTCGGCCTGACTCGGGAATCGAACCCGAGACCCGTGGCACGGCAGTCGCGCTTTGCGACCATTAGACCATCGAAGCAGTTACGATAGACCACCAGCTCTGCCTGATAGTACCCAAAAAAACTCACAAAAAGCCTTTCATTCGCAATCCAATATTGTTCTCCTACAAGTCCCAGTTTTCATTCAGAGGGATCTAGATCACTTTGACGAAGATTAAAGCCTACCCTCCAATATTTTGCTTTGTCCGAGCAACACGGCCCGCTGGACCGATGTCGGCGCAAGATTAGAAGTCGGTGGCATCTGTCACTCACAGGAATACTACCTATCTCAGTTCCTTTGAAATGGAATTAAAAAGGGGTTTTTTAAACTGAGTTTTGAAAGAATATTTTTGGTGGTTGAATACTTAATTATTGTTACGTCCTAAAATGCATTTTTGTTGTAGTGGTTTTTGTCATATGTAATGTAGGTAATGTGTTTGTTGAAATAAGATTTTTTTGAACGAGAACTATTAATAGCTAAATGACCTTTAAGGCATTGAACGCCATCGTTCCCAGACACAATAAAAAATCTATTGTTTGTCGAACTCTTGGCATTCAACGTGTTAATTATTTCCAGAGCAGCATTGAAACGTCAAAGTGTTATAATATAAGAGCCAAAATATACATAGTGAAGAAAAAATGGTATTACTAAAATCGACACAAATATTAAAATCCGTAGTTTTCTATTTTATAAGTCCACTGCACACTCGTTTATCTAAGAGGGTACTGACCAGTCGTTCAGCAACACCGACCTGTCTAGGGTCATAAATATTTAAATAAGCACTTTCAAAGAAGCGAGCAATTTCCTAGAGCTAAAAAAAAACTGTGATGTCAACAGCTGACGACGAATGAAAAACAAGTTGTTAAAATATTTTTTATTCCTTTTATGTAAAAGGAATTATTTCTTTTTACACTACAAAGATTCATTTGAAGTGCAAGAAAAACAGACAAACAGACTTGAGATAAAATGTACAAAACAATAATATCGCACTCCGTTTGTGTTCAGATGCAAATAAACAATTTAGGGGCTACGTGCTACGCGCTACGGTGCTACGGCGCTACGTCGTAGCTTTAACCCGGCAGTTTCTATCGGCATATTGAAAGTATTTTTTGTAAAAGGGAAAATAAGAAAGCATGAAGATTTTAGGTCAGACTGTGAACAAATAAATGAAAAAGATATTTTGTTATCAGCGGTAGTGCTGAAGTGGTTTCATTCTGGTAAAACAAAAAACACACTAGCTTAACTGATGGAGTACTTAAATTAATTTCTGTCAAAAATGGATCACTGCAGGTTTTTAAGAACGTTTACAAAAATTAATCATTCGCGACTCGACTCTTTTGTGAACTTATTAACAAGACAAAAAATAATAATACAAGACTAGCGGCCATTTTCACAAGTTCCAGATAAAGCTTTACAGCTATCTGACAGATAATGACATATAAATGTTTTTAATTTTGGTCTATGCTTTGTCTGAAGCTTGTTAAAGTGGTAATAAAACAGATATTATTTTCCCAAAGAACAAAAACAGAACCCCATAATTTACGAACACACGGCAGTCAGTAGGCAAAATATGAAAACTGTCAGAAAACTGTTGACCCCTGAGACCCGAACTACCAACACAGAGATAACACATGAACCTTCAGTTTCAGTATTTTTTCCGTACATTTGTGGGGCGCAACCTCCAGGGGGTTGATTACGTAAATTCATTGCTACACGTATTCCCAAGGATTAGGGACTGTGGTAACAGGGTAGCAGATATCTAGTCTTTGTTTCCTGAAAGAATTATAGTACCTTTGTTATACATAATAATTTGTTTTATATCGCTCGAGCTATAAGAGCGTGGTTAAGTCAAAGCCGCGCGGATCGACCGATAATAAGGTTAAGCAACTCTTGGCGAGGTCGGTTCGCGGATGGGTGACCATTTTTTCATGTTTCGGAAGGCAAGATAAACTGGTGGGTCCAGCTGTCATTTGAACATCTTTGACAGTCATTACGGGTAGTCAGAAGCCAAAAAGTCAGATAACCAGTCTTACCAAGGGCTATTGTGACTAAACTAGTGAGTATAAAAAAGGGAACTTTCTTTGGGAAACTTGTTTATAGTCATGGGTAGAATCACGTATTAAATTATCAATCACTAGTTACCAGTCATCCTATAAAAATATTTTCCACAAAATATGAGTATTTTTACAAGAAAATGTAACACAACCATTTTCCTTTAAAAGTTAATAGGTATGTACATAGTCACCGGTGTGCAAGGCTTCATAAAAAGGCATCTCTTGCCGGGTACCTGGAGTAGTACTTCCAGTATCAGGCTCTTGACCCTCGAGAGCCTCTTCAGATGTCGGTGGAGGCTCTCTATCGAGCTAATTGGCATTAAATTGCACGTTTTTATCCTATTAACGATTTCTTTTTAAGTTTGTTTTGTTTTTGATCTTACTGTATGTGGGTCTTAAAGTTTTGTATATTTTTTTTCCAGTTCAACACTTTGTAATTGATGTTTAATAAATTGGTATGTTATTTTTGGGAATGGCAAATTATAATATCTATTCTTTTTCGGTAAACAATTATTTTTGTTCTTGCCAAATCACAAAAGTTATAATCTGACTGATTGACATTTCGATCAAGATTATTCTAAAAGGAGAGTTAATCTTATACACAGCTACGCTACCAAAAACAGACAGATATCCGTATTAATCGTAACTAGAATACCCTTCTTTTTACATCGTAGGTAAAAAGAACAAGTTTCAACAAAGCATACCGACATCAAAATTCAATTTTCCCAAACAAATATTTTCATTTACTTGTACACCAAACTATCACATAACAAAACAATAAACAGAACAACAGATTAATATTACAGTTAGCAGTTTATCTTGTCTTTGAAATTGTGGTGTCCTAGTTTACGAAAACCTGCTCATTCCCACGACAGATAATAGGCTTAAACGACACTTTTATAAAAAAGGTGTCATGGCCGAAAAACGTTGAAAATAACTCGAGGAAAAGGTCCAGACAGATTATTTTTAGGATCACATGAATAACCTATATTTATTATGTTATAAATAGCGTGTATATATTTGTTTAACTCTCGTCTTGTTAGTATAAATTACTGCAAGATGTCTGTGAGATGGGGTTTGGTGGAGAATATGTCGTAATGAATCTCAGTGACTGTGATTATGTTTCATCATCATCATCATCATATCAGCCAATGGCCATCAGTGCTCAATCTAGGTCTCCCCCAATGACCATCCCAATTATGGGCAGCCCGCAACCATCCACTGCGCGCCATCTTCTTCAACCGTCATTATGATTTACGTTTATTCAAAGTAGGCTGAAAACAGCACTATCGTACGTCAAAATTACATGACATACCCCCAAAAACGCCCGCTCTTCACCACTTCCTATGTTTTTTTGCTGGGAAGAAAAAGTGGCATGTTTGTTATACACAGTGGTGCATGTTGCAACATGCAAAACTGATGGTGGTATGGACGTGCGATTCTTCTTCAAGATAGACCGTAGTAAAAGATTCATCTCCATTCAAATTCTACACGGTCGTAAAAGGTACGCTGGAAAGACCCCAGTGTAGGCATCATAATCTCAAGATGCAACCCTAACGCTGACCATAATCCTCAGACATGAGAGACTGACCACAGAGGGAGATTAAACGTATGTCTAGACGAATCATATTTTTACCTCGGATATAATCCTTTCGTAGTAAGCGCTCACCAATACGCATGCCTAGCGCGGTGAGTGTGAGCAAATCCCCTCAGCTTGGGGGAGGACGTTGTACGCTGTGACGATGATAATCCTTCACACAATGGATCAATCAGATGGTTAATACAAGTTATCACACCCTTATCAAAATTTTATTTGTAGTTGGCACAGCATTATTCTTCCATACTTCTCTGTCTGACGTCATCTGAGATGTGACAGTCTTTCCAGACATATTTTATCGTTTTCATAGAACCCATTCATCGTTTCATTCGTGACAAAGTAGTAGTAAGTAGGGCACTTAAAATTATATTTTAATGGCGTCCCCGTTGTTACTGTTTAGACAAAGTCGGGCACATATGGGACCACTTTAGCTCTATATGTTAGTTTGTGCTAAGAGTTAGTTTGAGACACTTTGACACTTCTTCATGATATAAGAGAAAGTTCCTTTGTAAAGTAATTTATCATTTAGTCGTAATTAGATTTTGGTAGTACTCTACATTTCAAAAGCTTTGCTATTTATTTTTCATTTAAGTTTGTGTTAAATGAAACATTCATGCGTTCATTGAAAACCTTTAGTAATTCGTAATAGAACGGGCAATTCAAAGTTACTAAAAATAAATATCGAAATCCTTTGGTTAAAAATATTAACTACATATTTTAAAATCATTTTTGCTTTGCAAAATACTTTCATAATATTAAAGATAAATCACCATATATTTTTAAATGTTTTGTTTTTTTTTATATGTATTTATAAAATATTTAAAAATGTAATAATATGTGGAATAAATGAATGAAGATCAAAATCACCATAAAAGCTGTAATCCGTTTTTTTTACAAAATCGTTGAAAACCCGTGAAAATACATGGACCGGTAACGCAATTACGTTCATCATTAAGTCCTTCAAATAAACCAACACGCATTTTTGGTGTGCTCGATAAAAAATCTCGCAGTAGAGGAAGCAATTATTTGACCAGCCATTTCCAAAGGAATTTTGTTCAGCAATTAGCAGTAACTAATTCCTCACCACAGCGACAGTAAAATTTAAAGGAGACATCCATGAATGCTTCTCAGTCTCTCAGACACGCTGAAGCCATGTACATGGAAATTCCATCGCCGATGCAACATGTTAATTAAATTTTGAACTCTCCACGAACATGGACTCCTGGTAACACTAGACGCTGAAGTTACCAACTTACAAACAATTTTCAACTCTATTTTCACCGATCGAAGGTGCAAATTCAATATTTTGTTGAACCTCAGACAATATATTAAGGAAACGGTAGATTTTGGATGGCTCTGAAGGTTTACCAAAAATATCTTTCCATTCAATAGCAGCTCTGATTTGCTTAAATATCGTTTTTTGCGATGAAATGTATTTTTAGACCAACAAAGGGTAGGTAAAATATGACAAGAATAAATAGTACAGACGTCAGTACATCAAGTTACCACAATCTGTCAAATTTCTGCAATAGATTTTCAACTTTATCACAGTAGTGGAAGGTTAATGTTTCATTGGTAATATTTGACATATTTGGATAGATTGACTTGCTGTCGTCTGTACATAGCGTGGGAGACACGTCGTTTAGAATCATTCGGAATATATTATTTTTCTTCCTTTACGTGTTTTCTAACCGTGTAATATTTAAAAATAACCTGACGGGTTTTTGCGTGGAATTACATGAAACTAAGCCTGGGGTTTATAAACTCCTAATATTGACTGCCTTGAGAAAGTAACTTTGATTGTCTGTCTGTCTTTGACCTATTTGAATGTTAATAAACAGATTTTATTTATTAATTATTATTAAAAACAATTTTTGCTTAAACGTATCTTAATTGTATGCCCCACAAAACCTTTGACACGGTTTGTCTGCGGGATCGATAAAAAAAGATAAACTAAAGTCTGAGAAAGGACATCGATATATTTTATCCGGGTGCGGAAAATAGTTATCTCTGGACGCAGATGGAACTGCATATAGTGTTACAATAGTAAGTATTTAGGTATAATGAGTTTGTTTAAACGCAAGACACATTATTGACGTCCATAATGTGTAATTTTTATATGTTACTAGCTTTCCGCCCGCGGCTTCGCACGCGTGGAATTCGTTAAACGACACACAGCGCCATCTACAATCCATCCATCAAGCAAACAATATTTTTGTTTTCCCTCGGGAATATCTATTTTTTTCGGGATAAAAAGTACCCTATTATTTAATCCGGACTTCTAACTTTACGTCTGCAAAATTTCAAAGCAATCGGTTCAGTAGTTACGGCGTGAAAGCGGAACAAACAAACAAACAAACAAACTCACTTTCCGATTTATAATATTATAAGGATATAAGGATTAGTAAGATTAGTAAGGATAGTAAGGATTATTTATTTGTTAATTAAGATTGAAATAATATATGTTACTATTGTAAATAAATAGTATGATTTTCTTTAAGGAAAATCATTAACCTACTATGTGTTATTAAAAATTAGTTCTAATCGATATTCAATTGTTTCGTAACTATCGTCAATAACTATCTAAAATAGCTTCTCAATACATCTATTGACAATAATTACCAATAACCTTGTATTAATTGGGTTTGGCCAGCTAAGTGCAGTTATATCGACGGCTAATAGAGTTACACTAGCCTTATTGTGCATGTGTGTGTGTTGAACTACTAATGTAGCCGGGTTAACCCTCAGTGTCGATTTGCAGTTTAGTTTGCTTCATTGTATTGGTAGGCAGAAACTGTAAAGTAATTTTTTAGATTTCTGTAATCAAAGGTTACTGACCCTATTACTAAGACTGCTGTCCGTCTGTTACCAGGCTGTATCACATAAACCATGATAGCAGGAAGATGATGTATTTCTGTTGCCGCTATAACAATAAATACTGATAAGTGATATAAGTGATACTATAATAAAATAATTCATTTAAGGGGATTTCCATACAATAAACGAACCATCCGTGCGCGAGTCCGACTCGCACGTAGCTGTTTTTTTATGATGACGTCATCATAGTCTTGTTTTTACTTAACAGAAAGGAAACTTCATCAATGTAAAAATATAGCCTCCATTCAGTCTTAATTAAATGACGTAGATCTATATTCTTATATCATAGCACTTCTACGTGACTGAATATTAATCTTGCCTGACGCTCCCGTCACCTCACTCACAATAGAGGCATTTTAATCGATGCTATATAGGACGAAGATTTAATAATAAGGATTGAAATCTTAAGCGTCCATGGTTCATGATAACAGCTAGATATACTGACTAACTACTTCAGTATTTACATAAACGAATACCAAAAGGTTTTCTTGATAAATTTCTAAGTTATAGTCTCTGAAATATTTTATCAAATCGTAGCAAAGTCTCTGAGACAGCGCATTCAACAAATGAACTCTTCAGCTTTTTGGATTCACAAGAAGATCTCATGTTACATTAGCTTCTATGAAATTCATTCAAACCTTTCATACAAACACCGACTTCTCGATTTTCTCCCCGACTTCACTCGTCTACGCGAGGTTGGGCAGTGCTTGACCGTGCAACGGTACAAATCTAATGTAGCTAGACGAAAAAAAAAACATTGCCTTCATCATCAGCCTTTTTAGGTAGACATAGGCCTCCTCTCACACTGAAGAGGATTGAGCGTTAATCACCACGCTTGCTCAATGCGGGTTGGAGATTGTTTTATACGAAATAAAAATGTAGCCTGATAAATACGGTTAGGTGTGTACTGAAAATTGAAAAATGGTTGGTGTACCATCTTTATTAACCGGATTGTATAAAACACTGTGTTTAATTATCCTAAATTATGAACATTCGTAGACTTATTGTCCTATAGACCATCAACATAAGTCCCTGTCACACGCCAAGTAAAGTTCAAAGCACACTGAGACACGGTATATTAATTATTCATTACTTTTCAAGTAGAATGCCATCTAAATTAACGCTGGAAGATGGTTTTTGAACCGGGTTCTGAATTCCGGTTAAGGAAACGGGTTAAGAAGCCTTTCAGTGTAGTGCTTAGTAAATTAATTATTTATTTGATTTTATAGTGGTTTGTTAATAAATGTCAATTTCGGAGGAGCGAAGGCTAATATTCTTAGTATAAATAAATAAACTAGCCAATAGCCACAATAGTAAAAATTTGAATCGTCACTAGCCTTTTTACTTCCCACTGCTGGGCATAGGCCCCTCATACAGAGAAGAAATGAGCGTTAATCATCATGTTAGTTCAAGGTGGTTTGGCGAATCCAGGTTTCATCAAGTTTATTTCCCGTCACCTTTTAATCGGTCTTTCATATCTAAAGTATACTTAGCAGGGCTGCGGAATTGTTCGAAAGAGTTACTGCGACCCTGGCATACAAAGGGCTCCCGAAGGAACACGGTGGGTTTTCACATTAAAGGTCAGTCAGTAAAAGTCACGCTGTCATCTACAGCGGGATCTGATGATTTCCCACCAATAAAAAACCGGCCAAGTGCGAGTCGGACTCGCACGCAAAGGGTTCCGTTCCATTATCTATGAAAAATAAACGTACCTACAAAAAATTACTTTGTTTTTCATACAAATATATGAATAACAAAGTTATAGTTTGCGGTTACTGAAAAAGTGCTATAACTCAAAAACTACTGACTGTATTTCGTTCAAACCAATTTTGGTTGATAGTTTTTATTAAGATCTATAACATATATTTTTTTTAGATTTTTCACTTTGGTAGTTTAGAAATTACAGGGGGGGGGACACACATTTTAGCACTTTGAAAGTGTCTTACTCTGAAATGATTGACTTTGAGAAAAAATGGTTTTAGAAACCTCAATCTAAATTTTAAAGCCTATCTATAGACACCCCACAAGTGTAGGTTAGACGAAAAAAATTTTTTTTTGTTTCAGTTCCATGTATGGGGAGCCCCCTTCTAATATTATTATTTTTTTATTTTTGTATAAAAATCGTGAAGCGGTTAACATAATACATCTACCTACCGAGTTTGAATGGTATAGTCTTAATAGTTTCGGAATAAACTGGCTGTGACATACGGACAGACAGACAGACAGACAGAAGAAGACGACAGACAGACATGACGAATCTATAAGGGTTCCGTTTTTTGCCATTCGGCTACGGAACCCTAAAAAAGGTATACTTAGCAAGTGCCATTTAAGTAACTTATAAAAGTAAAAACACACTTTCAAGAAGTCCAAAGGCACAGTAGTCCGTAATTCATGCGTATAGCGTGAAATTCCTTTCCAAGCAATTTAGTACAAAGTGGAAGGGAATTCTGAAACAATTGCTATTAAATCTAATCGTGTGTTCCATGTACTTCCAAGTCGCGTCATTGATTTACACGTTAGCGGGACCCCTGAATATCTGCGAACAAAGTCACTTCCTGACGTGCTGTTTTCCCGCGGTTTCACCCGCGTGATGGGTGAACTTTTTCTCGTACCTAGATAAATATAGGCTATGTTGTTTGGGGATAGTATAGCTTCCCAATAATGAAAGAATTTTTTGAATAGGTTCAGTATTTTCGGAGTTTTAGGACATACAAAAAAAAGAAAAAAAGATTCCTCTTTATTATTATAAGTATAGATACGTATATTAGGATAGATTACTTAAATAGCATTTTACCTTATTATCACAGTGTATTTGTCAATAATTTTGTCAGTAAAGTCTAACTCCTGCCGGTGTTAAGGGATTGTTCGAAGATTATTTTTTTTAAGAATTGGTTACAGAAAGAACAAAAGGTGAGTTTTATTTAGTCAGTAAATCACATCTGATGATTTCACACTTAAAAAGGTTTTAACTTTTATTTTATTTATCTAACAGTCTTATAAAAATGTTATACTCTTTATTACGGAGTATTAATTTGTATTCTCATAAACCTTGGTTAGAAACTTTGGCGTACCATTTCCCACGTTTCAATCTACGTAAATCCACAGGACATCCAAACCAAACGCCACACCGTGAATCTGAAGTTTATATCCGGATGAAATTTCTCTCAGAATACGAGCAAAGCCGTAGAATAGCAGCTAGCTACATGTATTACCTTCCCTTTGAAACACTACCTTTTACGGAGTCCTACGTGAATAATATACACGTTTTGTTGAAAGCATTTACTGGAATGGAAGTCCCATATATGCATCAGACGAAACCTCAACACTTCAAAGTGCAGTCCTGGTGCATACTTACACGTATGACTTGAAGTTAAGTGGTTAACAACATTTGGTTATTAAAAACCGACTTTGTCACTACATATTATGAGTATTTTGTATGAAAAACCAGTGCGAATATTTTTGTAGTAACCCGTTTTATGTAGTAACATGATTTTTTTAAAGAACACGATTGGTATATTTTGGTTTAAATTGTTTTTGTGCTTATGTGTCCCATGCCTAAATATTATAAATGCGAAAGTAACTTTGTCTGTCTGTCTGTTACACTTTCACGCCTAAACCAGTGAGCCGATTTTGATAAAATTTGGTACAGAGATAGAATAGACCCTGAGGAACAACATAGGCTACTTTTTATCCGGGTACAGGAAATAGTTCCCTCGGAAAGCGGGCGAAGCCGCTGGCAGAAGCTAGTAGTTTATAAAATACATAAACTTTCGCTTTTTGTGAAACCTACTGTTTACATGAGAAAAATGTGAAAATTCATAGAAAACAGTTGTTTTTAGAAAATTGACGTTTATATCCGTACGTTTTATTTCAACGAAAACGATAGAATAGACTACTTAAAACAGTCTATGGAAGTTCAAACCAAGTCATGCCAAGCAGGAATATACACTTAATAAAATAATCTTTCGTAAGATAAAACATCAATACCCCTAAGATAAAACTGGTTGCTAGACTTTCCGACTTCTAACATCATTAATGTCATCAAAGATGTACAAACGCCAACAGGTCAACCTACCCGAATCGGTCAAATACCAATCGAACATTAACCTTCCACTATTGTGATAAGGTTGAAAATCTATTGAAGTTTAACAGATTGTGGTAGATTGATGTGCGCATCTGTACAAATGACAAGGTGTCCTCACAGTGTATGTTCATTTACTTGGTTTGTGTCAATACGGTAATTGGTGTTTGTGACGTCACGGGAACCGAATGCTTTGTGTCTCGACATCACCGTGACGTATAGGAAGGAACCAGTGCTCAAATAATGTCTTCTAATTAGATTTCGCTTCCCACCCTTATACAGACGACAGCACATCAAGTTACCACAATCTGTCAAGTTCCTGCAATCTATTTTCAACCTTATCACTATGGAGGTAGGTTAATGTTTGACTGGCAAAATTTGACAGATTCGTGTACGTTGACCTGCTGTCGTCTGTACTGTTCTGATTTTATTTTGGAAATAAGTATGTGAACGTCTAACGGTGGAATTCTATAGTGTATGTGTCCGCAAATTTACGATTGGAGGTTGAATTTTTAATGAACTCCGTATTTATTTATGTCTTTCAATCTCCAATCCTAAAACAGTATTTTTAATGCTGATCAATGATTTGCGAAACATTTTGGACATGTTTTTCTGCAGAAGTATAGGCAGGCAACGTCACCATTTTAAAGTACTTCAATATTTGCATATCTGAAGAAGTTCAAAAGACTACCTATATACCCACTTACATCTCCTGTGTTACCTTGACAAGCGATTTCTGAAGCAGTTTAATTATACCCGCATCACACAGATTTCACGAGGGCATCAAACACATGAACAGACAGACAGACAGACAGATATACGAATCCTATTATAATCGACTGTCAGATGCTTGTGGGCAAACGCTGTCAATATGCTGTCTGTAGTGGCGTATGTACGTGACTGACTATAGTGCACATGTAATAACAAATTGACAGGATACACGGATCTGTCATTACAGTGTATCATTATTGAATGACGTGTGTTTACTGTTTTGATTTATTGGTACTATAGGAATTTAAGAATAGAGTATGTAAGAAAAAAATGTCATCATCAGCATTTTTGCTGTCCCTACTGCTCGGCACATGCCTTGTCAAGATCTAGATAGCTTTTTCTGGTAGTTAAATACTTTTCTATTTATCTGACAGATAGCTATCTAGAACTTTATCTGGAAAATTACCCAGTAGGCATGTTAAACCACACGACAGTTTTTCTGTCGCTAGGCATATGACATACGTAAAAAATCCGAGCGGAAAAACCGCGTACGTAAAGCGCTGTTAATACCTCTTTAATAATCATTATTGGTTGAACCAATTTTAAGTGAAGTGTGCTTACGTCGCTCATGTCATTACCGTTACGACATTATCCATTACGGTATTGACATTACTGTCGATGAGGCTTCGTCAATGACATGAAGCACGGACGGACATTTTATATTATAATATTTTTTAAAAGCTATTTATTTTTTTAAAGTTCTTTGAAAATGATTGGAATGCTTGTGATGATGTTTTTGTATGATGATTTTTAATTAATCGTATCCATTACTCATTAAGGACAAAACAGGATAAAGTACCTGAAACTAAGATCACTTATATTTATACGTATATAAATATAATGGAAGACAATTATATCGTTATATTATATTCATTATTTATGTAGTTGATACGCAAACAACAGTTACGTAGGTAATTGTAATATTCTAGATCAGGGCCAACCGAGGTTGACCTGCTGTCGACCGTACTTGGTAGATCGCGTATTTCCTCAATAAACAGAAGATTTTAGGTTTTATTAAGTTGACCGCCCCTATTCTAGGTTCTTATTGACCCAGGGTACTGATTATCTGGCCGCTTCAATAGAAAAATGTCGATGTCGGACAAAAACGACATTGTTCGAGTTGAAAGAATCTTACGCTCTTACTGCCCCACCGGGAATACTTCGATCGACTGAGAAATGAAAAGATTAAGAACGTGGCATTTTCTAAAATCACTATTGTAACTTATCTATTTTTATGGAACTATTTTAGCTTTAAGAGTGTTAGTTTGTTCTATTTCATACTTTTATATTTTTTTAACCGACTTCCCAAAAAGGATGATTCTCAATTCAACCGTATCTTTTTTTACTATCTCTTCTAATATGATAAATAAGTAAATGGGTTTTCACGCCAAAACAACTATCTATAGTTTTTTTTTTATCGATGGGAAATCAACGGATGACACCTCCCGCTGTGGGTGACAGCGTGAGGGATTGTCAGACTTTTACTGACTGAAACCCACCGTGTTCCTTCGGGAGCCCTTTTTGTGCCAGGGACAAGGTAACTCTTTCGAACAATCCCGCAGCCCCGGACAACTATTTATACTGATTTAAGGACGTTCCCAATATTCTATCTATTTGTTCATTTGCTTAATAGAAATGGAATTTTGTCATTAGTCTCGTTCAGGTCATGTCAAATTCCTATCTACAGTAAGCAAAACGACAGATAGATGGCATATTGGGAATGACCGTTAGTACACAACTTGCCTATCACGAGAAAGGACGACTGTTTTTTTTATCGGTTGTGGTTAGTGATTCTCCCGGGGCGTTCTATGCACTAAACGTTATAAAATTCTATTCAATTTCTTTACTATTATTAGTCCGGTCAAAATAGACATTGGCATGAATGTCAAAACATGCCAATTTTTAGCAAAGTGCGAATTAAAGTAACCTTACCCCTGTTTTTGATGCTAACTTGACCGGACTATAATTGCTTGATTAATTTCATAAGAAACGCAATTTCCATAGTTAAAATAGGCTTGTTGCCTAAATTTCAATAGTGAGTTACTAATAAACCTTGAAGCCTATTTTATACAAAGGAACGATTATTTTTGAAAAATAATGCTCATTTACATGAATTATTTTGAATTTTAATAAATGTTTGACATTAGCCTTCAAAAACGCTCATGACTGTCATGGCGTCTTGCGTGACGTCACGCCGTGCAAAACACAGCTGTTTG
Organism: Heliothis virescens; assembly: GCA_002382865.2. Classification (NCBI taxonomy): domain Eukaryota; kingdom Metazoa; phylum Arthropoda; class Insecta; order Lepidoptera; family Noctuidae; genus Heliothis; species Heliothis virescens. The sequence continues at coordinate 897,380 of NWSH02000323.1, forward strand.
AGTATGCAAATTGTGGAGTTATTTTAATTAAAGATGGATCCATCGTATTACAAGTACTGTATAGTGCCCCAATGTACAAGTACAAGTATAAAAACGCCAGAAAAATTATTTATATATGTGCCAAACAATCAGCAGATACGAAAAAAGTGGCTGACACTCGCGAGAAGAAATGATGCCCATTGTTTATCATAGCCAGTTTGCCAGTTTGCGAATTCACATTGAAAGGATAATTCGGCGTTTACGTGAATTTTATATGCTTAAACCACATGCATGTGTACCTAAATCTAAAGTTCGTAAAAATACTCGACGATATTATATGTCTTTGTTATAACTATAGCATGTGCTTTAATTAATCTTCAAGATTCTTTAGTGAAATAAAACAAATATAAATTTTAAAATGTTTTTTTTATTTAAAATCCATCTTCACATTTAACTGATTCGATGACTTCATCTTCTTCATTAAGAATCAGTGTGCATGTATATAATTTGGCATGAACTTTATGTTCTGGACATATTTTGCACTTTACAGTACAAAATTTACCGTGACGCTTAACTTGAAAATAGCTTACAGCATCTTCTCCATAGGAAGCTCTTGAGGACCTGAAATTAAATTTACCTATTAAACCTTTGTTTACTACTCGGCATAATTTTGATAGGTAATTATTTATGTCTGGGAATAATTCTATTTATCTACAAGTTCACTTGTAAATGCATAGTTTTACCCATCTTAAGAAACGACATGTGCAGGTTGAATTTATCTGCCCACAGATTTCTATTTTATTTATACTGAGAGTAACCTCAAAATAAGTTAAAACAGCAGGTTGATCAGGTTTTTTACAAACAAAACTGAATTATTAACTAAGCAAGCTTAAAACAGTATTCTGCAGTGGAGTTTACTTACAAGCTGGTTTTCACATTGCGGAATTCCGATTAACAAAAATCACTGTTTGATGCGAAAAACACGCCAAGCGTAACTGCGTCAATTCTGGGCAAATTATTGCTGTTTGCTTTGACATATCCAGGTTCCATGGTTGCTCAGATGGTTCTTAGTAATTTTCCTATATAAAATGGCTGGGAAATACTGGGAATGTTGAGAATACCTCGGTACTAAATTTACGCACAAACAAAGATTATAATAAACAAAGACTAACCTCTTCGCACTACGTTGCAAATGACATTTTGACTTTGACGTTTTGCACGGCGTGACGTAATACTTTATGATTGGTGTTTGCTATCACGTGACTTATGGCCTATTTTGTGCAAGTTTATTTTATAAAAATATAAATAATCCTATATTATTAATAAATAAATCTTTGTTTTTTCATAATCAAATGAACATCTTAATAGTTATACAACATAATGGATCAGATTTGTTTATAGTGGATACAAGCCTATTATTATGTCTTCATAATACTTTCACACAAAGATTCAGTAACTCAATATAATACAACAACTATCCTATACTACAACTATACAACTTTATCAATCCAACATACAGTCAGACAGCCAGACATTGTAGGAAATATATTAAAAGGTTAGGACTGAGACCCTGGTCACGTGTCACCCAATTAATTACAGCCTTTCATTGTTACAGATCAAGCTCCGAAAAGGAAAATTAAGTTTCTCGGCTTCTTAGCAGGCGGTAAGTACATATTGAATAACTATAGTCTCTCGATAAAGTGCTCCAAAGAAGATTGCTAGATTATCTATACTTCTACACTAATTTAATGGAGCAAACATTTTTTTTTGTTTTTTACCTAAAGGCTCCAAAACTACTGAAACAATTTTATTGTTAGGAACATCATCCACATCATGCATACGCTATATTTCATATGAGCACGGGAAGAAGTTTCCCCGCGACTCAACTGAAACCGCGTGAAAATAGCCAGTTTTTTTTGTATAAATAGATTTCTGAAAAATATTACCGTTATTTTTATCAGGGTCCTTCCTACTAGCTGTTCCATGGAAACCACACCAAGATAAAAAGTAGTCTACGGCTTTTCTCGATAAATGAACTACGTAACACTGAAACAATATTTTAAAATGTGGCCATTACGCGATCAAACAAACTCTTTAACCTCCTTTTATAATTTCAAACATAGATTCTTTTTGCGAAATTCAAACCATGTATTTTTAACTTTAAAGTCTTTAATTCTAAAACGAGTCAACATGGCTATTATCGGATGATCACGCTTCAACGCAAGACGTCACCGACAGAGCAGATGCGGGACCGTTGTGCGAACTCTATTGTTTGTACCACTTTGATATAACCCGCTTAATATAATGAATTTCCAGTGGTTAAGTAGAAGAGTATTCATGTAGGTAAATATATTTTACCAGTGGTTTCACCCGCCTTCCGTGGGAATGCTCCGCGCACCATTATCATTCCTCCATATTTTGCAATTTTGGTAGAAGCTGAAGTAGTAGTAAATGCTAATCGTACATCATCGGCTACGAGTGATTGACGTCACTGCTACGCTGCTACGAATAGCCTACGGGATTTGGCTACGAATTCGTCGGCAACAACAAAGGTTTTCCACACATACCGGCAGATTTCACCGCGCTAATTAAGTTGTTTATCCATTAAACGTCCATTAACTAGTTAATGAACTGAAGTTACTACCATTTGTTTGTATAGTCCAGTTATTTATGCACTTGCGAGATATTAACAAAAACTGTCACTCAGCGCCAGCTTCAGAAGTTCTAGATAAAGGTCTCGATAGTTATCTAATAGATCCAGTCATAGAAATGTTTTTAATTTTGGCTACATTTCTATGGCAGTATCTGTCAGATAGCTATTTACAACTTTATCTGGAACTAGTGAAATTAGCCATCGTTGTTTTTATTTTTAATCCGTTTAACTTGTGCAGAAGAAATTTAATTTAGACAGTGAAAAGATACAGTTTATAAAGTATGTATTTGTTTCAATAGATGGCATTGTTATCAAATGATTGAAAATTCTAAATCACCATTGTTATTGAGACAACAATTACCTGAATATCCAGCCAAATATTTAAGAACATTCAGTAAATATAATTAGAGCACTTCTTTAAAGAACCAACAATTTCCCAACCACAGAAAAACCAGTAAACAAAATACCCCTAAAACCCTCGTAATCTGACCTCAGAACCCTTGTTACGCGAGGGTCAGACCATTGCCCAATAGGCTACTAATCCAATTCTATTAAATCAACCCGGCTAATTAGTTGGCACCACATTTTGTGACCTCATCTTATACGAAGAGCCTTCGCTTCGTGATTTATTAATGACCAAGATTTTTTGCTCCACTTTTGTGGCACAGTCGGCTAAGGAAATAATCTATCAGTTTTATTAATATTTTGGTAGACAAGCTGTTTCCGATTCACCTGCATCTCAAGCGAAGTCAATGTCAAATCATTTATTAAAGCACTTATGAAAGTCATGAAAAAATATAGAATATTATCTAGTTGCCCATTTCAAAAGTATCTTCTTATGGAGAAGAACGGACAAGAAACTCCATGGTTACTCCTTTAAAAATCGTTTTAGCAATTTATATAGTTTAAAATAGAAATGTTGTATACGAAGATCACGCGGTATGTCAATTTGATACACAGGCTAAATTATTGTCATCAAGTGTCAACTAAATTCATCCAGTTAGTTTTTTCGTGAGTTAGGTACAAACATCCAAATAGAAGACGACAATGATACAAGTTTTATAGCATTTGGAATGCATCAGGAAAATAATTACAAGAAGTATGATTAAAATAAAGAAGTAAAGGTGAGGACTTATCTCGGACGGGCTGAGTACAAAGCAGGTATGCAATTCCAAGGACGGGACAATTGTTTGGGGGTCTTTTTGTAATTCGCTAGCTTCGAGCTTGTCATTAAGCTGCCTTTATTCTTTGATTAAACAATGGCTTTTCATACTTAACACAAGTCTTCTAGCTAAAAAAATACTTTTAAAAATTGCTTCTAGTTGGCTAGCAGGTCAATAGTAATTTGTAGTCTTATTTACGTTATTTATGGACATCAAATTCCATCCCTGCTTCGCACGAGTGCATTACAAAATAACAGTAAGTATTTCTTCAATATTTAATGGGTGCTAATATACATAATTATAAACCTTCCTCTTCAGTCAGTCTATATATTAAAAAAAACCGCGTCAAAATCCGTTGCTAAGTTTTAAAGGTTTAAGCTAACATATGGATATAGGGACAGAGAAAGCGACTTTGTTTTATACTATGTAGTGATATATCGATACCAGAAGTATCAATTAATGTAAGGGACAAAACACGATTTTTCAGGAGAGCCAAAAAACGATTTTATTTTTTTAAATCTGTCTATAACTTTTTACTGTCTGCTCCAATTATAATTGTGTCTAGAGCAAAGTTTCTTAGAATTTCCTCTTCTTTCATGCTATAAACGAAAGATTTAGGAATACCCAGCGGTTTAAAATATAGCATGTCCCTTACATTAAAAAAATATGTTTAGTTGTGCCTTACGTTACTAATATTTTATGTGTAAACCGTCAAGCATAGTGTAAGCAACAACAGCAATGGAAAATTATACGTAATTCTATTGTAAAGGACTTTTACAGAGTAGCCATTTGATGTAACGATAGATTTTCTACTAAAATTATGGTATTATAACACCATGGAAATAGGTTATTTGCATGATTAATGTTAGTTTCAGCTTAGTTTTCATCGATTTAAATGAAATTCAGGGATACAACAATAAAAGGATTTATTGTTAATATTATTTTATATATATTTAATTTCACACTTTATGTCTACGTAAAAATCCAATATGCTTCATCCAAATGTGCTTAGTGAATTTTTGTTATATCGAAAAATTAACAATTCGACAATAGAATTTTATGATTTTAGAATACATATTAGAAAATTTATTGCCAAATGCCCCAGGGCTTGCTCGATCTCCAAATGGAAGAATACATTTGCCACCCAAGGCATGGCGGAAGGGTTAGTAGAAAATGGTGTAGAACATGCTACAAAAAACAAAGGAAAACAACCAAGTACTTTATGGGTGTCCTGATTGCCCAGGATTCTCAGGGTTGTGTCTGGGTCTGGGCTCAATGAATAATGGAAACACATTAAAAGGATTACTTTTTTTAAATTAGAAATGGTCCTGTCACAATCGCAGG
>NWSH02000323.1:919751-932875 GCA_002382865.2 Heliothis virescens
TCTAGTCGTCGCATTCACCTTAACATCGATTATTTAGTTCATTAACCATAAATATTTATTTAATTCATTTAAAATATCAAAAAATATAGTTTACTGGGTAATTAACAAAGAGCCAATATTTTAAAATAACTTTATTTTGTTGGTTTATTTCTTATCGCTCTAAATCAGTATGCATGTGATGGAAAAATTATAACTGTGGGAACTCATAATAAAACGAAAGCACAAACAAAATAATAACTGAGCTCGTCTACGGTGCGACGGCGACGGCGACGGCAGTGTATGGACAAGTTCATATGTGTTTTGTATTGCCGCCACATCGGCCCGTCAAAATTTCGGGCGACGATCAAGCGATCACGCCGATCTACTCGCAAATTCGGCGGCCGGGATGACGTCGCTCGGGTGACGGATGTGCGGTGGACACGCGGCTCAAGTAATGTAATGTAAATGTATGTACCGCTACTTCGGCGCCGTCATCTCGTTCTCGGTGACGTGACGGTGACGGCGGCGGTGGACAAACGGCCTTACGTTCACGTTAAATTGCTCTCTTGTTGTTAAAAAATAAGTTTTATTTAACTATTCTTTCATTAGCGGTTCTATTCCCTTCCCGTAGGATGTACAGACAACAGCAGGTCAACGTATACAAATCTGTCAAATTTTACTAATCGAACATTAACCTACCTCCATTGTGATAAGGTTGAAAATCGATTGTAGAAATTTGACAGATTGTGGTAACTTGATGTGCTGTTGTCTGTACATCGCGCACCTGGATAAAAAACCTTTCTCGATAAATGGGCTATTATGAGATTAGCGCATTCCGACAAACAAACGAAGTCAACTTTATTTTATTATAATATTAGTAAAGATGTAATTCTTTCCCAGAATCTATTTATTCGTTTAAGTTTTTGTTTTATATTGGAATGATCTTAAGAATGATACATAATATAATTGATAATGACGTATAATTTTACTCTTGCTCCAAATGATTTTACCGTCTTTCTAACGCGAGTGCCCCCGCGCGGATAACTAGTATGAATACCATACCAATATGAGACAGCAAAACTACTTTAACGACCGGTCATTTGATGGCTATTATTATGGCCGTAATAATGATTCTAGCAGCCGGATTAGTAATCAGAAGTCCTTGTTATTAGCAATAGTTAAGCTCCCCCTATAATCGACCATTACGGGCCCCGGTTGGGTGATTGTGGCCTATTTCTGGCTTCTGTTAAAATAAGTTTTAACTCACCCCCTATCTGTAAAATAAGTGGGAGTTCGCTATAAATTACAAAATTTTGACACTAAGGGTATTTCTCGATTTATGTTTCTTTTGTGATATTCACAACTTTGGAGGGAAAATGTTATTGTTGGTGCTTAAAAAAATATATATATACAACAACTCCCCTGCATTTTGAACTAAAGACCTGAAAAGACAGAAATAATTAAACAATCACTGTTGCGGGACCTTTTAGCAAGATACCTAAGTGTTCCATATAACAGTCCACCAATTGTCAGTTGATTTTTTTAATTTTCACAAAGCTTGGTTTACGTTATAAAAATACTTATATATAAAGGAGATATTTACAAATTAAATCTCCACCAATTGATGGTTGTTCAAAATTCTCATGCAATTAATATTACTATCACCACCATACAACAATTAAATAATAATTACAGAACTTTAAATAGACAAACAGTTACAAACAACCCAGTTTTCATGATGAACAAACAACAAGCGAAACTTTCCTTTCAACAGCATTAGTTTCATTTAATATATTTACGAACACACACACACACACACACGCACACATACGTACAATACCATACACATCTAAATAACAACTACATTAACTTCGGACCGTACCCAAAATCTTCGAAACTAGTGGGACAAAAGCAACTCCTTTTGTCCTTTGACCTTGGGTCTGGAACGTTCGGGAACATTCTAGAACCTTCCCGAACAAAGATAATAACTTCGTTGTAATAGTTTGATCTGGAAACTAATGCTGAGATAGTTTTCCGAGTGGTTAACTTCTAAGGGTTATTTCTAGACAAATTTTCGGAATAAGTAGCTAAGCTATAGAATCTGTGGTTGGATTTAAAGTTCAAACATTTTATTTATAATGGAAGTACAGACAGCGCAGTTAAATATTGGTTTTGCAAGAATTTATTTTTTTGCCAGTTACCTTGTCAAAATCAATTAATATATCTTTTGAAATTAGGCTACTCGTATAAAAATCACGTCACTTACATAAGACAGCACCCCCAAAAAACGTACCCCTTTCACCCTAGAATATATAACATCTTTATACTAGTCACAGTGACCTATAAATCACGTTCCAAAAACTGTTGCTATTTTCCGTACAACATAAAGATCAAACCGCGCCACAATTTAATATTTCCAAAGCAAAAAATCCGACAGGAGATAATCACAAAAAATGTGCCAACATCTATCTCTAAAAAATAACCCGTTAAAATTGTACGGCCATAATAAATTGGGCTCAATAACTCTTTCGTAGGCAGCAAAAATATTTATTGCCGGCATAAATTCAAATTAGACCCCAGTTTGCTTCTGGGGTGCAAAAACACGGATCTGAGTTAGGGGGTTACCTTCATACGAACACCCCTCAAATATTTTAGGACACAAGGTTGTCTTTCATTCATTAAACGGTAGGTTATCATCCATCCATATAATTCTTATTATATGTATATCCATCCATATATATTCATATATCCATATATTCACTAGCTTCTGCCAGCGGTTTCATCCGCGTCCTGTGGGAACTACTCAGTGTACCCGGATAAGCAACATAGCCTTCCTTGATAAATGGGCTAACTAACACTGAAATAATTTTTCAAATCGCACCAGTTGTTCCTTAGGCTAGCGCGTTCAAACAAACAAACTCTTCAGCTTTATAATATTAGTATAGATTACATCCCTACAAACTCTTACGTTTATAATATGAACAACATAACCTTGATCGATCAATCTGTGCAGCTGCTTTTAATCAGATAGCTTCTCAGTTGCTTCCATATGTATCATACTACGTAAAAGAATATATCTACGGTAATGCAATAATAATATTTTGGCAATCCCATATCGCTTACGCATATGAAGTCGCGGGCAGCAGCTAGTAAAATTAATAGGATTAGAATAACACTTTTCAATGCAGTCACTAATCAAAGTCCTTTTTAGAATATTCGAGAAATTAAAATGAAGGCTGTTAGATCTACAAATACAGAATTTGCATTTATCCAATGAAATGGCTTTTAGTGTGTAAATAGGATTCCTAATTCGACTAATGCATGTTCCACGTAAACAAAGCCTGGAGCGATGGCTAAGCGATCCTCGTTTCGAGCAATATTTTGCCACAACAGGTGTGCGGGCCTTGCTAAGGGTTTTCCACAAGATACAAGCTTTTCACGTAAATCGAAATCAGAATATTTTTTTATTCGAAGTAAGCTGAAATTTTCAGCGAAATATTCAATGCTATCGCCGAGGTAGGTACTCCCTTGAGGATTCACTTTGATCGAGCAGTTTTTAATTGGTTTAAATAATTCCATTTGGTTTTTACTCGTGACGTTCCAAAATAAATATTTCGAAGGGGCAGAAAATATCAATTTTGTGACTACCTGTAGAATGTTTTTTAGATATTTACGCTATAGCCTAAAATTGCGTAACTATTTAGTGCTCATTCATAAGATGGAGAAGATTTGGAAATGCCAAAGTCCAGCAACAATGGGGTGAATTTCCAAAGATTTTTTTTTAACTTTGCATCATTATCCTCAACCCTAGTTTTCCAAATATGTGTATCGTATAAAACACTCAAAAATGATATTTTCTTGCGAGAAATATTATTTATTCGTGCTTAAAAAAAACATTTTTTGGAGATTCACCAATAATGCTTAACCAAAGCAAAAAACTACGGTATGACGTCATAACCCGCCCCCGCTCCCGCACCGCGCCACGCACTAAGGTACATAAATTCGTTCCGCGCGGACCTACCGTCTGATCTCGCAGCATCTATCTCCCGCTGGCAGTGACATACTACGCCATCAGTTAGATTTGTAACACGTTTTCTAAAAACACAGCTTTTAACATGATTAGAAACACATTTTATTTGCACAATCATACTTGTATCATGTGGTAAGGTATCACTTATTACATCATCGTCTTTCTGATGTTCTTTAGTTTGGTAAAGTGCATAAGAGAATAAGACATGAACTTTGTTACTGTGACCAGTAAATTAGTGTCCAAAATAGTCTCAAAAAACACCATGCAGCAAGCAGTTTTTGGACTAAGAAGATAAGGTGAAGAAAAACAAGCCCAACCCTACATTAACGTCGGTATTTCCTCAGACAATTTGTAGTAAGGTCAAGGGCATCATAATAATATGCCGGTGAAAAATCGAGGGTCATTTAACCCTCAGGGTCTGGAATGGCGATAAACCGGGAACTATTTGTAAGACTCGTAAAGTTTTCTTGAGAGTCCTTATCGTGAAAGGAACGTAAGGTATTTACGAGTCTCTATTATAGTCTTTTCAACAACCTGTCAGCTTTTATTTGCAGTTTTTATTTAAGAGATACGGGTATTTTATGTTCAAAATGGGTTTTCATCGCCAATGGGACTATTTCCATAAGGGTATGGGATTATTTCATGCTATAAGTAGTATAGGTTAGAATAATCTTGAAATAACGCAAAAAGTCATAAACCAGCCTTTCCTGAAGAAACACTTTTATCAAGTCATAATTTTCAAGAAAATAATTAAGACATCTTTCAGAAGTGTGTTGTCATGCAATATCCTAAAACTACCCCATATAATATCATTAGACTTTATCAGTGTTTTAATAAAACAGCCGGGTTCTTTCGCAATCATAAAAAACACCGACACTTCCCTAAAACCTTGGCCCAAAACCATTTGAACCGAATTTATAAAATAATCTATGGCCATTCAATACTAAACCTTATTACAAAAGCTTAAAGTGAATTTTTGTTCGTCCATTTTGGGCCGGGTAAGAAAATGATTTGTTTTGTTTCCATTATTGGGAAGTTCTGGCAAAAGTATTTTTGATGCGTATGGGAATTTGTGTTTGTGTGAGTAGCTGAATAATATCTCCGTATCAAGTTTCGTATACAAATCTCCAAATATTTGAATATCGTTACACTTGGACGTGCACCTATCCAGGCAAGATTTTTTCACCATTCTTCATAAAATGACGTTTCCGTAATTACTTAAATTGTATATTGACTAAATGCTTTTAACGTAACACCTTATCAGTGACACTTAATTAGAACCTGTTCCTCACAATTCTCTCTCCATGATCTTCGAACTGCTTCTTCGTTACCCAGAGTCTGTTCGCTCCAGCCATTCCGGCAAATACCGCGCCTCCCAACCAAGCGGCAGCATACGCTTCGGACGTGGAAACTACATTCACAGGCCTTTTTATTATCAACTCGATTTCTCGAGCCAACCGCTTGTTCAAACCTGGCATGGTCGCCATGCCCCCATAAGTGACAATGGATTCATACATTTCAGGCTGCAGTTCTGCATCGCATTTCAATATTGAAGTGACTATAGCATCCTGGATGGGGATTACATCTTGTTTCTTACCAATCACCAGCTCGGGCTGGAAGTACATCTCGCCAGCCATGAAAGACTCGTCACTGACATCAAAGGATTTCCCAAATCCCAGCGTACACGTTTTCTTGTACTCCTTTCTGCCAGCTGCACAGTTCTCAGTGACGTAGATATAATTTCTTTTAACATCTTGAATGACGTCATCGAATTGCTTACCAAGCTTCAGGCCCCGCCTTCTGAATGACTTTTTAATGTAGTTTGTTATTTCATTGCCAGCTATGTTGGTTTGCATATTGGCGTAGCTGATTGATCCTCCTGCGTAAATGGGGTTGATTTCTGTGATGTCGTGGCCGAGGCCGACAGATATACCGGTCGTGTACCCTGACCCGAAGAGAGCCAGGACACTCTGGGGTTTGACACACAACGCGGGCGCATTCAGAGCTTCGTAGAAAATCTCGCAGCATCGCACCCTGAAATAAAAGTGGAAATAATGTATTTTGTACGTGACGTAAACTGTCTCGGATGTTTCAACAAAATGTAGACGGTTTTAAAGAGCGTGAAAAGGAATGTGTTTGTGTAAATCCTTTTGGTGAGGTTAAAGACAAACTTGCCAAGTTCCGACTTGAAATATATATAAACAAAGTTAGGTATCATAGTTTCTTTTTCACTTTTCTGTAAAAACACTTTTTATTTGCTGTTTGATGATAAATCACTAGACTAGTGTATAATTTGGGTTAGATAAATTAAATAGTATTTTTTTAAGTCATTTATTTCTAGTTTAGGACACTGGATTTAAATCTACTTATCTTGTTAATGTTATTTAATAAATATTGCACCTGCAAGACACAATTTGAGCACTTGTAGAAAAAAACAGCGTTAAATAGCCAGTTCATTCAAATCAGATTATATCAAAAGTAAATGAATGAATAAAAATATTATTAAAAAATTATGAGAAGCTGGCTGAATTTATAGAAAAAAAGTGAAACTTGAACAAAAATATTTTAAATGTGCCAAATAAAAACGGATTTATGAAACCCAATGAACTCGTTTATTAATTAAATTGTTGTACTCGTTTATTAAATAAAATAGACACAATTAAATTGTTGCGTTGTTTTACAATTTTGCTATTTTTACCAATTATTTAAAGTACATAATAAGACATAAGTATTGCAAAAAACTATTTAAAAAACACCACTAGCAAAAACCTGTCAATCAGAAAAAGGAATTTTCATTTTGCATGAATATTACAAGAAATATTTGATAAATCACATGTTTTATATAATTTATTATCACATTTTATCACAGTATATTAATTTAATATTAAAGTAAAAATTATAATTTTCTTTAGATGACATAAACACTCACACAATACTCATAGAATATTATAGATTCTATTTGTTCATATTTACTTCTTAGTGCCTCGAACTTCAAGTGCGCGTCCGAAAATGGAATAGAATAAGGTCACTAACAAATCTTTGTATAAACGTTTGGTTGCAAATTTTCGTACGTTGATAAGGCTATCACATCTATCGCATAATAATATCCTAAATACTTTACGTTCGAACAGTTCAAAATCTATTTTTAACAATCCTCTCCCCTTGCTCCTCAAACTCTTTCTTTCCAACCCACACTCTTTGACAGCCTTCCATTCCGGCAAAAACCGCTCCTCCCAACCACGGTACTGCGTAGGCTTCCGAGGAGTATATGACGTTAGCATGTTTACCAGTTCTAGACCAGAGTTCATTGGTGAGCCGCTTAGTTAGACCTTTGATGGTAGCCAAGCCTCCATGGATAACTATTGCCGCGTACATCTCATCTTGGAGTTCCCTATCACATTTTAAAGCTGCAGTCACTATAGCGTCGGGGAGAGTGAACCCTTCCACTTTCTTATGCAAAACCAAGTCAGGCTGGAAGTACAGCTCACCAGACATGAAAGCCTCTTCGCTAACATCTATTTCAGTGCCGCAAGGGAGGGTGTACTTCTTCTTATAATCCTGCAGTGAACCAGTTACGTTTTCGGTTACGTAAGAGTATTTTGATCTTATAAGATCGATCACATCTTGCAAGTTTTTACCAAAATCTAGATCACGATTCCTGAAAGATTGTTTCATGTAGTCAGCTAGATCACACCCGGCGATATTGGATAACATGTTAGCGTAATTTACGGAGCCTCCTTCGTATATAGGATTGATTTCTGTGATGTCATGACCTAGGTCTACCGACAGCCCTGTGGTGTGACCTGACCCGAAGATCGCCAACACGCTTTGTTGCTTAATGCACAACTCTGGCGCATTGAGGGTCTCGAAGAAAATGTCGCAGCATTTTACTCTGAAAAAAATTCAAGTTCTTGGTACGTCACGAAAAACAAAAATAAAAATAAACAGTTGGAAGTTTGCGCCCTTGCAGGGTTCGTGATCCATCGTCCTAACAACAATGTCATTAGTATTCCGGGAGCATCCTGTGTAGTTAATTCCGGCCAGGCCGGGAGTCGAACCCGCTATGGGTATCGGCGAGCCGGGCTTAGCATCAGCCTATGATTGATTACCGACAAGAATTATGGTTCTCTTTGAATAACAATGCGGGAGTAATATCAAGTTTTACGTTCTTAGTAAAATTCATGCTGTAATGGTCAGTCGATGATCAATATGGCTACAATATTTCTCTAGACATTTTAGCGAAATTACTGGTAACTGTTGGAAAAAAGGATATTTTTAAAATGTGGCTTTTTACAAACACCGTTGCCGTTGTGTCAAAAGCATAACCATGTTATAATTGTAGAGGTTTTAAACATACTGCTACCCTTTATGACTGAAATTCTCAAACAAAAATGTGTACATTTTTTATATTAATTAAAAATGTTGTGACTACGTTCGTCTTTTTATTTTGAATGAAAATATTATAAACACTGATCGTTTTTTATTTACAGTTAAAATATTATGCAACTCTGCACAATAACTTGACAAAAGAGCTTAATTCTTGTCATCAAGTGATTTCGTTCCGACGCGGGAATCAAACCCGAAACCCCATGCACAGTAATTACGCTAAGCAACCACTAGATCAACACAGAAATTCCGTAACTAAGTCATTGGAAACTCATTTCGAAGTTTCAAAGCAATTTTACTAAAAGTTAAACAAAGTAGCACGTCACTTTACCATACTTGCATAAAACACGGCTGATGGATTATGTACATGTTCAAACATGACGGTAGTTACGCTAGACACAATTTCCTACTATACTGTACGCTGACATTATAATGAACACGCCTCTCTGAAAGACTCGCAGGAAATAACAGTATGAAACAATGTATAGGTTTTTTATTTCATAAACGGCACAATAGGAAAATTTCTCATACTCATAACGTTGATTGCATTCCATAATGTACATAAGGTGGAAATATTAGGTATAGTTGTGACAATTATGGACCCTGACAATTACGGGCACAGCAAGCTAGTTTGTAGAAGATTCTGATGGCAACTCGATACTTCTGGTTTACTAATAATTATGATATAAGAAGAATTACTAATAAAAGACGTGCGAAAGTCAATGTATGTCCAAAATATTTGTTTCTTAGAATATTGGTGTGATAGACAAAACAGTATTATGTTACAAGATATGGGTCTAAGAAAACAAAATAATTTTCTCACAAATGTAAGTAAAAGCTCTCATGTTTGGGATTAATATGAAAAAGAAGAGTTTGTTTGTTTGTACGGTAATCTCGTGAACTATTAGGGTCAATTCACACCGAGACGCGACGCGACGCGACGCGGCTTTGATGTAGCGCGACGAGTAGCGAGACGTATCTTAAAAACAAAGCAGATCGCGAGATGCAGCACCGATCTTGCACGCCGCGCGTCACCGCTGCGTCAAGATGCGTCGCGCGGCGTCTCGAGGTGCAGCGCAACGTATCTGAATTCTCACAATTAAATGTGTATCGTTTCGTGTAGTGAATAAAGTATATTTTGAGTCGCTCTATGTAAAATCTGCGTGCAGCGTCGCGTCGCGTCGTGTCTCGGTGTGAATTGACGCTTAGTTCGATTTAAAAAAAAACACTATTAGATAGCCCATTCATCGAGGAAGATTATAGACGACTCTTTATCGGAGTGCGCGGAGTCGTTTCCAACTATAAAATATTACTTAAGGTGAATGCGTCACCTGGAAGCGGGAAATTCAAATATAAAATGGTTTTTTCATGTTTTACCTAAGTTAACATTCAATATGAGGCATGATCTTATCTTTTGCGGTTATAATATACCGCAAAGTAATTTCTGATGTCCTTGTGTAACTCCGAAACTTCTTACAATTCAAATATTCCTCTTCCAGGCGACGCATTCACCTTAAAGTAAATGAAAACGATAGCAATTACAGGAGAAATTATATTTTTTATAAGTTTTACTCGAACTTTGTGAACCATGGTTATTTAAACTCTTTGTGCTCGTGAAATGAATACTTCTTTTATTCAGAGAATGGTACAATAGTGTCGCGTTGAAGCAAAATAATGGATATTAACTCGGTTCAATACCCACCAATGTATTACAGTTTTTTGTTATAAAATGTTCTGTTGGAGAGTACAATTTACTTAGTAGTAAAATATTTATTTTTTTATTAAAAAATATATTTTTTAAATCAACTAAATAAAATATTTGAGATAAGGATTCGTTTATAGGAAAGTTAGCTATAAAGCTTAAAAAGTTCAGTTTATTTCTAAGAGAAAATTATTTAAATCTGGTATTTGGATAACCTGGAAAAGGTAATAAATATTTATTCGAATGCAATTGGTTCCGCGGAATGCCACACGAAATGGCTAGTTACTCATAAAATAAAGATAAATCATTGAATTTCCAATATTGCATGCCACTCGATAAATATGGACGAGGCCACTACAAGAGAGATATTTACAGACGTATCAAATAAACGCGAATGCTATATTCGAACATGAGTATTTGGCTTTTATTGATATTATTGTTCGATATATTAATTCGCCAATTTTCATGTACGAGTTTCATCTTCGTACACACTTATAGCGAAATTCCATCATAATTGTTCGAGCACATTTGTTCACGAACAAAAAATGTGTTCGCATCGATGCGAGTCTAGTGCTACCTTTACGCACAGAGATTGCCATTTTGTGGACATTTTAGAGGTTTTTGCACGCAATTTGTTAATCCTTGCTAAAGCGAAATCGTAGGGTAAATTATAAGAAACATTTTTATGTGCATCACAGCTACATACCAGTGGAATTGCGCCTTAAGCAAGTAGTACGAAAATTTTGTAAAACCCTAGAAGAATATGGGTTTCTTATTCAACCTAGCATCATCCATTGCTGAACATAAGTCTGTTTCAAGAACATCACTTAACAACAAGTACAATAAAGAAAGATCTTACTTATCTTTCATGGTGGTAGCCGGAGCACAAGACAGGAGCACAGCCCTATCCTCAGGAGCTGCCTTTAGCTCCCTGTAATATATATGATGCCACACCCTCTCCATGTTATCCCAGTGTGTTATCCTCCCTTTCACAACGGGGTAATTCAAGTCCAGCTCATGTCTCCTTGCCACAGCATCGTCACCAACGTACACCTCATACGGGGTCTTTCCATATGTCCCTTTTAAGAACTTCGGTCTACCAACAACAGTCCTGAAGATGGAAACTGGATGATTGTCACAGGCAAACCCAGCTTTAATATTAAAACTGCCATTGTCGATAACGACTACAGGCTTCGTAAAAGGCATTATTGATCGCAAAAATGTTTTTCACGGTTGACGTTCAAAGTTAATTTGACCTTGTCACGTCTAAAATGTTTGATGTGACATCGCTTCAAACTGCCAGCTATATTAATGTACTTTATGGATAGAAAACATCAAATACTTTGCAATAGCAAAAATATCTAACGTTATTTTTATATCAAACCATTACTTTCCGAAATGAGAGTAATTTAAAGTCTAAAGTCACTCAGAATCATAAAATTTATAATCTTAGCTTAACCTTAACCCAAGTTGAAACAAAGTTGGGAAGTTAACTTAATACCTTACTTGGAAGTTTGACAAGTGAGATAAAAACAAGGGTGGCTTTCGTATCACGTGCTTAAGTTACATCGAGGCAATAAAGAGGTCTTATAAAGTTATCAGGAAGGCTCACCACTCTGAGAGATACTTATCAGATAGGAGACAGTTATCGCAGTTGAAGCGATTTTAATTATCATCATTATCAGATTTAAAGTCTGTGATAGGCCATCAAAAAGAACGATCAAGAGTGTTACATTAACTTTAGAATTGGGTAAGAAAATGGGATATCACTATACTTCTGGCAGTTGTAGTGGGTTCCAGCTGTTTTGACCATCTATGGCAGCCTTTACGGATAATCAAAAGCAAGAAAATCTTACAACGAATCTTTAGGGGTATCGAATTGCCCTGATAGCCGTAATAAGTAGGTCACAGAGGTACTCGCTCGCTTAGTAAAACACTGGTACTCAAATTCATTGGGTGACACTGGGACCTGAACCCAACTCAGTTGGTAAAACGCGAACGAAGATGATACTTCTGACTGCTCACCTGCACTTCCGATGATTTTTCAGACATCGTCGCCGATTGTCGGCCACGACGACTGTTCTCATATAAGGAGATCAGCCAGTTGCGCAGGACACATTATACTGCACAAGCATTTGCACAGACACAGGTGCATTCCCTATTCCCTCACTCTCATAGTCCGATGGGACGGCAATCCGACACGACTGGAGAGAGACGCAGGACCGACATTAACGTGCTCTCCGATGCACGGGTGTATCAACCACCAACTTCCAACTTCGGTCTGCTTTGTGAAAGTTTCGAAAACCCACAAAGCGATTTCGGTTCG
The DNA here is from genome assembly GCA_002382865.2 of Heliothis virescens. Classification (NCBI taxonomy): domain Eukaryota; kingdom Metazoa; phylum Arthropoda; class Insecta; order Lepidoptera; family Noctuidae; genus Heliothis; species Heliothis virescens. The sequence continues at coordinate 932,175 of NWSH02000323.1, forward strand.
ACCTAAACCTATGCGACAACTAGACCAAGGAGGCAATAAAGGCATTATATATTTTGTACATTCCAAATTCATCAAATAAACCGTAAAGTCAACAAACAAACGAATTGACAAATCAATCAAATGCGCCTTTACCTAGTATACAACTACCCTGAAACGGAGTGATTAATCACATCTATTTATCATCGCTTCGAATTCCCATATATCGTATTACACGTAGAGATGTCGATATATTTCCGTATTTGTATGGGTTTAGCAATTTTCACAACTCCCTGGGAAACTGTTAAAGTTTACAGTGGCAAAATGTTGTGAGTTTGTTTTTGTGAGAACTCAAACTTAAAAATAAAAATTAAAAACCAAAAACAAAGATGATTTTTACCTTTTGTATAAAAAAATAAAAAATCACCAAAAAAGCACCATGTTCTTTTTTGGACAAATACCATAATTCTGATAAATAAATTTTAAAACACTTACTTAAGTAAATCAGTTTTATTTTTCAAGGAAAAGCGAGTTTGGATGAATTAATAATATTGAATTACAACCAGACATCGGTAAACAGAATATTCAACAAATAAACGTGGAAATTTCAGCTAAACTGCATTTCTCTTTGAATAAATATCTGGTCGGTTAAATACAATTAAATACAAAAAATTAAATTAAAAATTTAAAAAACCCCCGACACAAAAACTTAATTTCCCTTTAAA
>NWSH02000323.1:932975-948717 GCA_002382865.2 Heliothis virescens
AGACAGACAGACAGACACGTCAAACTTATAACACCCCTCTTTTTTCGTCGGGGGTTAAAAACGATGAATGGCAAAGTTTATTTACTTTCACAGTTAATTGGGCATGCAGCGGACTTTTATCTCACTAACTTTCGCCCGTGACTTCATTCGTATCCCGGACTCGAGTAAAATAGTACCTACTATATCAGAAGAGCTCGTGGCAAAGTCAAAGCCGCACGGTTCGATCATCAAGTTAAGCAACGCTTAGCACGATCGGTCCGTGGATGGGTGACCATCTTGTCATAACGAGTTCTTCTGTGTTTCGGAAGGCACGTTAAACTAGTGGGTCCCGGGCTGTCAGTTTGATCATCTTGGCGTCGTTAGGTTAGTCAGAAGCCAGAAAAGTCTGACAACCAGTCCTTACCCAGCATGGGTATCGTGTTGCCCGGATAACTGGGTCGTGGAGGTCAGATAGGCAGTCGCTCCATGTAAAAAACTGGTACTCAGCTGCAACCGGTTAGACTGAAGGCGACCCCAACATAGTTGGGAAAAGGTTAGGCAGATGATGCCCTACTACATCACTACCGCAGGTATCTTCTCATACTGAGAAGGAATGAGCGTTAATCACCACATTTGATGAAAGCGGATTTTCGATTGCAAACTTTAAAGTCGAGATTTCCTCAAGCTGTTTGCCTTGACCGTTACTCAGTCATTGGTGTTCAAGATATAGGTACTTAAGTACAGACAACAGCATGTCAACCTGTGCTGCGTAGTGCTGGCATCTGTACATACGAGGCCACCATGACATGCTAATGATCTGAAAAATGGGATTCTTATTTGCGAAGTCACTACCACTCTTATAAATTTCAAAGTTTTTGTATTAAAAATACAATTTTTATAACAATATTTGAAAATGCAGACTGCAATTTCCTTAAATTATAACATAGCAATTTGAGCAGCGAATATTAATTTCGGCAACCAACAGTTTCAGTAATTACAATGAAAGCCAACGTTTAATTTTGTTAGGAAACTAAATTCACTTTAATTCTAGGCAAAATTTATTTATTTCAATTAAGATTCGACATCACAAAAAGTCCTTATAATTAAGATTTTTTTAACTAAAAGCTCTTTTCAAATAGTTCCATTTGAAATAGATATAATCATCTGCCTAGCCTTTTCCTACGCATCATTAAATTATTTATACCACAAACTAGTGTAACCACCTGTCTGCACTTCGTAATTATACTGTAATTACCGTTCTTGTTTGTATTATGCAAATTGCTCTCCCGGGAAACAAGAAATCATTTTGGCTCTTGTAATAGGTTCTGAAACATTTTTTTCATATATTTGTGAAATATTGAGGAACTTTTATCATCCATACAAAACAAAACATCGAATAAAATGGATATCTGAATAAAACGTCACAAAGTGGCCAGTGTTTTTAATGTCGATAAGTTTGGTAAAACAGCTCTTTCATCAAGCAGCTAGCCCTTTGACTAAATTACTCCAGGCAATCACATTCCTTTGTGACGTCTAGCCAACTTCAGCGAACAATATTACAATTACTAGTCAATACTTAGCCAACTGAATACGAACTGTCTAAGTTAACAGCTATTTTGACCAGTTGGTTGCAGCATAACCAATCCTAGTGCTTCTTAGGCCTAATTTCAGAGCTAGAAAGTAGTAATCTCAACTGAAAATATCTTTAAAAGAACTTAAACTTAATACGTTCAGACCCTACATCTTCATACTCTTCCTTAGTGAACCAGAATTCTCTAAGATTTGGGAAAGAAGCCAGCATGGACCCTCCTGCCCAAGCTGCGTATTTCCTCATCTCCATAGCATCGACCTTCAAGGTCACATCAGGCAGGTTTTTCTTGAGGATCTGTGTGAGTTCCCTGGTCACTCGCTCCACGAGACCCGTGGTCAGGCTAGTACCCCCCGAGAATACTATGTTGTTGTAGAATAAGGGCCTGTTGGAAGATAAACATTGAATTACCAACTTCTTTTGCAGAGGCTACAGCTTATAGCTTATAGGAAACTAACGATATGTCTCTAGTACGCAAAAAGTCAATAGACGACTGTAACCTGTGATAACAGTCTATCTACTAAAGGCGCTTTTTAGGTGTTCCTTAGTAAATTAGGAACCCTTATAGTTTCGGCATGTGAGTCTATCCGTCCGCGGATAATGTCAGTGACCGTTAGCCCTAGAAAGGTGAAATTTGGTACCAATATGTATATCAACCACCTCCCCTACACGTAAAGTGGTGAGTAATTTATATTATGAGTGATATTATTCATTTAATTTTATTATAAACGAAGTTATTTTTTTGCCGAAAAATGGTGAGTACAATAGGTAAAAGTCAACGTTTCAACGTTTATTTTTCATAGACATTGGTACGGAACTCCTGGTGTGGTATCCAACCCGCAATTCGCCTTTTTATTATAAGAATTGTTCTGTAACTCAAGAAAATCAAAGACACTCTGACACATTCCTTGTCTTACCTATACTCAAGGTCACACATATCAATACTACGGCAAATACTATCGATGATGTTCCTGCACTTCAAATCCTCAAGTTCTGGCTTGAACAAAACCTCTGGGCACAGAAACCGTTCCTGACCCAGCATAATATGCTGGCCATCTGGTAGATTGTATTTAGCCTTGCTCTCGTACCCAGATGACGCTGTCAATTCCGTGGCATAATCCTGGGATATGTAGCAAATATCTTTCTGGAATTTTAGAAAATAATCCATGAGGACATTATTGTATAAATTATTGCGAAGATCTTCATCTAGTGGCAAGATAGTTGATAGATAAAGTTCATTATTCAAAGTCTCCAATTCCAGTGACTACTGAAGGTTATTTTTGTAAAGGTAAACTAGTATTTAATTTCTGACTAGCTCTGGCAGCGGTTAGAAAAATAATTTTATACAATTGCTCATTCTACATTATTCTTACCTTAATTTGGTCAATCAAATCAATCTCATAAGGCGTAGTGAAAGAATATCCAGCTTTGAACATCAAATTCTGCAATCTGTCACTCAGCATCTTGCCGGTCACGGGGGAGGTGACGGTAGCATACTTCATCGGAAACCCTTCAAAGACAGGAGCAGCATAAGAACAGGCGTAGCCATTCTCATAAACTACTCCTGAGGTTCTGCCATAAGCGTTCAGGACCAAGGTTGGAGACTTGGCAAGGTACAGCCCGTTGATAGCAAAGGATTCGAACAGGATTTCAGCCATCCGTTGCCTGGTTTAAGTGAAAGTAAAACTGTGAGAATTTTTATTCGAAAGTATCTCTGTTTAGTTCGAAATGCTAAAATTCAATGATACAGAAATGCATTTTTTGTGTTTCATTCATCACTAATGAAAAGAAGACCTCTATCAAATATTCTGTTAAAAATTGATATTTAACAGCCCCTATGAGTTTTTCTGAGTGCGTTGAGAGGTTTAACACACATAACGGGAGCAAAACCCCGAGATAAAGCTTGTCATTCATAAAACTGAAAATAACTTACTTATCAGATTTAGGAGTCAGTGGATGCACAGAGTGCATGATCCTTGAATTCTCTGGTGGCACATGGAGCTCCTTATAGAATATGTAATGCCACATCTTCTCCATTTCATCCCAGTTCTGTATCATTCCTTCCCTCACTGGCCACACCATTTTTGAGATCCCTCGTTTCTTGATAGCTTCGGTCCCGCAGTAGATCTGGGGAATTCCGTCTGTTAAGCCATCCCGTCGGAATCTGAAAGCAGGAGGTTCTAGATGTTATTATCAACTTTAGTTCGCTATGGCCCTAAAAGCTTTTACCTTTATCGTCATTTTTCAGTTACCTAGAAAAGTTAATAATGATGTATGAACTTAATGTTATTATCAGCCATTTTCTCTCGACTGCTGAACATAAGCCACCAGTGAGTATCAAACATCCTCGTCTTGATCATCCAGATTTAAATCTAGCACAATACATACATAAGTTTTGATATACTTTATCAAGTAGATCCCTGAGATCCAACCTCAAAACACAATTGTTCTAACGTTTACTTTGTCCAAAGGAATAATTTTCATTTTATCTTTAACTGTCTTTATATTCAAAATATCTTTCTTTTTAACCGACTTCAAAAAAAAGGAGGAGGTTCTCAAGTCGACCGTTTTTTTTTTTTTATTTTTTTTTTTTGTCTTTGTTACTCGATTTCTCGAAGACGCCTGGACCGATTTGGAAAATTCTTTCTTTATATGAAAGAGTATACTCGCAGTTGGGTCCCATTGTCACCAGGTCAGGATCTGATGGTGGAATCCCTGAGAAATCGAGAGAACTCTTCAAATTTCATACGCTTTTCTATGTCGATGATACTATTACAGGACCGACTGTCACTGTGGGTGGGTATGGGTATTAAAGATATTATAGTTTTAGGCCCGAATACTAAAAAGCATAAAATAAAAATCTTTTTACAAAAAAACAAAACCGACTTCACAAAAATACACTGAAAGGGATAAAATAAAACTTTTCACATGGCTCTAGAAGTCGGTGGCAAAATAAACACAGTCAACAGACCTGCAGACACCGACTTCTAGAGCCATGTGAAAAGTTTTATTTTATCCCTTTCAGTGTATTTTTGTGAAGTCGGTTTTGTTTTTTTGTAAAAAGATTTTTATATCGTTCATCTTTTTCTCGTTTCAAATATTCAATTATTTGGAATACGTCGTTACACGGGTTAAGCAAACAGAATACCGTTAAAGTACACTTTGAAGTCGTTTCAAAAGACCATTCGGGTAATGAATCAAGCAAATATTCTTAAGGCACCGCAGTCAAGAGCTCAAGTACCTAATCATGTTATGTTATTCCGCTTCAGATCAATGTACAGGTTACTTTTGTGAGTATTCTCTTTCTTATTGAATTTCTTCAGGCTTTCTTCAGTTAAGATTATTAATATTGTTATAATATAAGTAGTTTATGTTTTGTATTTTTTTTGTTTAAGAAATAGTTTTTATTTACCTATAATAATATTATAAAGCTGAAGAGTTGGTTTGTTTGAACGCGTTAATCTCAGAAAAATTATTTCAGTGTTATATAGCCCATTTATCGAGGAACTACTTTTTATCCGGGTGTGCCGAGTAGTTCCCACGGGACGCCGGTGAAATGTAATATATGTATAAGTTGAGCATTACAAAAAACGGATAAAATTACTGTATGTAATAATAAAGCTCATTCGGAATAGTAGATCTGTTTATATGGAATACTGTGGTCCCGTTTGACTAAACAATAAAACTCCTTCATTACTGACTGACTGACTGAAGGAAAACGTACAACTGTCACTATGGAACGTACGAAGTTGTGGTATGAAGGTTTCTTAGGGAGTGTAAGGGACCAATAAGAGAGGATTTTAAAAAAATCCATTTCTAAGGGGTTGAAAGATAAATTTGTACAAACGAACAGCTAGTAGTTTTATATTAATTTATCAAGATACTTGTTTTTGGTAAGCTGGTTTAATCTGCTTAGTGTTGTTTAAAAATGTTGAGGAAAAAACACTTCTTATATTCATATACAAAAATGGCAAGCTATTCTAGTTTATTAAATATTGGTTATCTATCTATACTAATCTATACTAATATTATAAAGCTGAAGAGTTTGTTTGTTTGTTTGTTTGTTTGTTTGAACGCGCTAATCTCAGGAACTACTGGCCGATTTGAAAAATTCTTTCAGTGTTAGATAGACCATTTATCGAGAAAAGCTATAGGCTTTTTATCCGGGTGTGCGCAGTAGTTCCCACGGGAAAGCGGGTGAAACCGCTGGCAGAAGCTAGTTATATAATAATCGTTATCATTATTTGCGAAAATTTCTTGCCTTACATCACACAAAACTTCCTCTATATTTTGGAATTGAAGCAAATTGTTAAAGTTGAACCGGCACTTTAGTATTCGTACTAAACTGCTGAAATCAGTTCAACTTGCTCCCACAGTTACCGTGTCGACAGTTTTGTTAGTTAAGTAGACAGAAACGTGATACTGTATGCGGTAAGGAGGTCTCACACTACCACGGTCGAAATTTCGACAAAATCAGACGTGGAAAAAAATAAGTTACCCGAATTAGAACTATAATATTTAAGTTGACTACCTTGTAATTCAAAGTCATTTTTTTTTTTAGTTGATTCTAACTGCCCATTCCAAAAGTAGCTTCCTATGGAGAAGAACGGGCAAGAAACTCCATGGTTACTCTTTTTAAAAATAGAATTACAGTTTTGTCTATACAGAATAATAGCATGCGAAGATCATGTAGAATAAAATGCATGCCAAACAACCCGATCCCTCCAGTGATTTGGGCTGTGCGTTTTAGTTTTATATATTTAGATAAGTGGTTTACAAGAGCTTTCAGGAAAAAAGTAATGTCAAATTGCTATCTCTAGTATCCAAATCGACAGATAGGGTAGGTTATTGAATTCCGCAGTAAGTGAACATCGCGTGGTCGTGTGTGACTAGGTTTAGTTAAATATAGAAATATGATAGCAGGAAGGTAAGCTTCACAGCTTTCGTAGTTAAATAGGAGCCGAGATATTGTACCCCCGTTGTCGTGTTACGAAGTTAGTCATTATTTCTGTAGAATATTATGCTCTGCCGTCTGTTTTTACTGTGTTGGTCTCTGCAGCTGGAATGTGTTCTTGGATTCAGGGTCTTAATTAAAGGAGCTGAATTGCAATGCTGACGTCACATTTGTTTTAAGAATGCAGAATGAGGGTTTTCAAAACTTTTTTTGCCACCAGAGAGCGCTTCATGTGCGTCAGGTCCAAATAGCTGTCAGATAGTACAGATTCCAACTGATCGAATGATTTTTTCGTGAAATTTTACGCATTTAGTAGTGTTATTGATTTATTAAGGTTAATTAAGGCCAAACTGAAGATTCAGCTAAAAAAAGAGGTACAATAGTCATTGCTACAAGGAAAAGTTTTTTGAAAGGTTATTACCGCAATTTGATTAGTCTAACTACTATAAAATTAAAGTAAAGGAAAATATATTATTTTTCAAACATTCTAAGAATGTATTTACATCAAAAAACGATCGAAAAATACAAGTTTTGATTTGTGTTTGGACCTGACGCTACAGTGCTGCCATCTGGTGAAGACCATTTTAGAAAACCCTCATTATCAAATCTTTGTCTAATTCAGAATCTTATTCTTGGTGTACATTAGCATTACCTTCTTTATCTCTTTAAATATCAACGTAAAAAAATTACTATAGTTGAATAGGCATTTTGTATGTTGGGTTATTCTGTATGTAATTGCGTGTTTCCTCATAAAGATTCTTAAAACAAAACTTAATTCAGAAAGCCATTACAAACAATAATATCTGGGTGCGCCGAGTAGTTCCCACGGGACGCGGGTGAAACCGCTGGCAGAAGCTAGTGTATGGATATGAAAAAATTAATACATCGCGTTATTGTAGGTTGGGCTCTTTTAAATTAAATTCAGGATTTTACTTTTAATTAATATCATCGAAATGAATGAATTTTAAAACCAGCCTTAAAATACAGTAAATAAAACAATTTCTGTTTATTTATTACAAACATTAAGCGAAACATGAATATTAATTTGTACTTTTACATAAATATCTCTTGTGGTTGATTAAAAGTTAAATATTGCATATTATTAAAAGGCAGAATGAAGTAAGAAATTAATTACTGAAAATATTTTTTATATTGCAAAAGTAGCTTTCAGTTACGAATGATATTTTCGATTTAAATTGTATGTGTATAAATGAAAATTGTATCACTGAAACTTATAATTGTAAAACACAGGTCAATGACTAAACTAATTTATATAAAACTTAGGATTTAGGTAGGTTTGCTTCTCATTTTGGTCATAATAATTAGTTAATAGTGAAAAGCAAATAGCTTTGTTTGCCACACACAATCGGTTAGTCCTATTGTAAGCTATTGATTAGATTATCAGTTACATTAGAACCCATAAGTTCTAATGTAACTGATAATCTATGTAAATGTCAATCAATCGAACATTAACCTTCAACTATTCTATTATGGTTGAAAATCTATTGAAGAAAGACAGATTGAAGTAGTTCGATGTGCTCACGTCTGTACACTAACACAAAAATGCAATGAAATGAACCACCAGTTAAAAAACACGTTAAAACAATTTACATATGCCCCATGAATATAAATATGAGCAACTCGTATCAGCTGCAACATTCCCAGACTATACAGGGTGTCCCTCCAAGTATTCCCCGAAAAGTGTCTAATTTTAAACAATTAAGAATATATCGCAATAATTTATACCTCAAAAAAGTCTCTAAAAGGTGGGCAATTTTTCCTAACTTGTAGTTATTTTTACCAAATTCATTTTTTAAGATTAAATATTTTTTTTATAGACACATTTTTTTTACTTGCCTAAAAGTATTATCAATAAAAAGATCAAACGCACTGAAAAACAAAATACACCAATAAATAGCCTTGATTATTCCTTTTTTATGAATTTTTCTTCGACTACAATAAAAAATTTTGAAATTTTGCTAAAATTTTGCTAAAATTGCCCATAGTTCCCCGTTCAAAAATTTTACCCACATTCTGAAGTGGAAAAGTTGGTAAATGACATCTACACCTCCGTTCCATTTGATTTACTTCGAGGGACGTCCTGTATAAACTACACACAACTTACTGCAGATAGTTTGAACAATGAAAACATTGCTTGTTCCCGTACCACGAATTGTTATACTTTGAACTGAAGTTGCACAATATGAAAGGCTCGGAATATTTTCCACACATTTTTATTTATCTTTCTATCCTGTTACGGTTCGCCGCCATTAATTGATGTTTCTTGTTTTTTGGGCGTACATACTCGTACATACCTACATACGATTTTAATTACAGGGGTGGTTTTTATGCAGGGTGTTTTTGTAATTCGTTGGTCATTCATTAAATGATGGGTTTGGGTAGACTTACTTTTGAAATACGTATATATACCTTAACTTCCTCGTTGGTCTAGTGGTCGCATAGCCGACTGTTGATCACGAGGTCTCGGGTTCGATTCCCGGGACGGGCCGAAATCACTTTGTGGGTTTTCGAAACTTTCACAAAGTAGCCCGTAGTTGGAAGTTGGTGATTGATACACCCGTGCATCGGAGAGCACGTTAATGTCGGTCCTGCGCCTAATCTCTCTTCGGTCTTGTCGGATTGCCGTCCCATCGGGTTATGAAAGTGAGGGAATAGGGAGTGCACCTGTGTCAGCGCAAATGCTTGTGCACTTTAATATGCCCTGCGCAGCTGGCTGATCTCCTTATATGAGAACAGCCGCCGTGGCCGATAATCGGCTAGGATGCCATCATATCTCTCAAAATGTAGGTTTTTTTTAACAATAATTTTTAGACTAACATTATAAATGCGAAAGCTACTTGTTCACGCGAAAATTGCAGAACGAATTTTAATGAAACCGACAGTAATACAGCATTAGAATAAAATATTAGGCTTTTATCCAAATGCGGAAAGTAGTTCCCTCAGGAGGCGGGTGAAACCGCTAGCGGTAGGTACTATTGTACAATATTTTTAGGCCATACCTAATTAATAGGTAAGTAATATGCATTTATCGACACGCCATTTAAGGCCAGTGGCCAGTATCAGAGATTGTAGAAAAAGTTCTAAATAGGTAACTGACGGATAAAGCCGTAGAAAAGTTAAAAACATATTTGTCAGATAGCTATCTGGAACTTTATCTGTAACCTCTAAAACTGTCTCTTATCCACAAATAAGTCACAGACACACAAATGAATAGAGTCTCCAAATTTATAGTCGATAACATGCGACTGAATTGTTCTCATACCAGTTTGAAAGCCAAGTACGAGCTGTCGAGTACTGGCGACTACCGACAACTCCCGGAGAAAGTTGCACAAAGAAAAACTTAATACAATGCACGCCACGCTTTTCTTATACTCCGAACGCAATGGCGGGACGAAAGTGGTTGCAGTTTGTATGGCCATTCTAAAGTTTTGTATTGCACGTTGCTATTAGAACAGGTTTTTCCGAGTAAATAGTTCGAAAATGGAAAGATTTGTGATTAGATCCTTACGGGCAGTCAGGAGCCAGAAAGTCTGACAACTAGTCTTACCAAGGGGAATGAGGTTGCCCGGGTAAGTGGGTTGAGGACAGATAGGCAGTCGCTCTGTGTAAAACACTAGTTCTCAACTGTCAGACTGGAAGCCGACTCCAACGTATTTGGGAAGGAAGGAAGGCTAGGCTGATGATAATGTTGGTCCTTACACTATGTTCACTCGGAGAAATTTCACGATTTCGAAGCCTGATAAGATTTTTTCAGGACACATTTGTCTGTCATGTGCTTCATTCATTCAGATGATTTCACATATTCACCGCCCGCAAGTGTGCTATGTTTCATAAAACTTCATACAAAGAATTATTAAATTCTGATAGAATGATGCCATATAAATGTTTTTATTGTTGACTACTTTTTCTATGGCTTATCTGTCAGATAGCTATCTAGAACTTTATCTGGAACCTTTGACCTGGCGATTAGAATTTAAAAACATCTTAGACTCGAATCACTAGTCGTCATCCGATCTGTAAGAAAGTTTATAGTTCAGTTCAAACCGCCGTTAATGTTTGTGAAATATTTCCCGGCTTCCCAGTCGAAGTGGTAAACTTATTATATTATTAACTTCTGGTTTAGATGGTTATTGATCTTGTTTTATTTACTTGTGAAGTTTATAATCTTTATAAATTTAATACAAAGAAATGTCTGTCAGTCTGTGTGCAATAGATTTTACAACTACTGCACACACTTTCATGCGATTTTTCTGCATAAAAACCGGCCAAGTGCGAGTCGGACTCGCACACGAAGGGTTCCGTTCCAATATCTATGAAAAATAAACGTACTTATTACCTACAATTAGCCAAAACACAAATATATGAATAACAAAGTTATAATTTGCGGTTACTGAAAAAGAGCTATATCTCAAAAACCACTAACTGTATCTTGTTCAAACCAATTTTGGTTAGTAGTTTTTATTGAGATCTATAACATATATTTTTTTCAGATTTTTCACTTTGGTAGTTTAGAAATTACAGGGGGGGGGACACACATTTTGGCACTTTGGGAATGTCTTACTCTAAAATGATTGACTTTAGGAAAAAATGGTTTTAGAAACCTCACGTGCAGAGATCATTTGTTTAAGAGAACTAATTAATAGAGACCCCACAAGTATAGGTTTAGATGAAAAAATTTTTTTTAGTTTCAGTTCATGAGTATGGGGACCCCTCGTAATATATATATTTTTTATTTTTTCATAAGAAATCGTAAAGGGTCAATGAAATACATCTACTAACAAGTTTTAATGTGTGTCGCTAAATAGTTTCGGATAAAGTGGCTGTGACATAACGGGACGGACGCAGACAGACAGATAACAGACAGACAGACAGAAAGACAGACAGACAGACATGACGAATCTATAAGTGGTTCCGTTTTTTTTGCCATTCGGCTACGGAACGCTAAAGAATGATTCTTTAGAAAGGTACTTTGTATCTTAATAGGGCAACAACCAAGGCGGGCCGTGTTAGATTTATAACATGGAAACTAGAAAGTAAATTCATAACTTTTTAGAGTTTATTTATTTCAGAAATGTTGCTGCATGTTTCACAATTTCAATTGAAGAATAGCTGATAGTATTACTTTGCATATCTCAGAGTAAGATTAAGTATTCTTCATTTTAGTTAGAAATATTTTAATAATATAACATACAAACGTAAATTGCTACCGGTCCGGTCATTGGAATTTAAGTTTTAAAACAGGATTATAAAGAGTTGGAATTGAAGAACAGGGCAGACGTGGAGTCGGGGTACAAAATCGAAAGGGTTAAATAAGTAATATTGTGTGGCCACATTTCCTAAAAATAGATGTTGTTCTAGTGTTTTCTGTTTTATTATACGATAAAAGAGGACAGCATCATTGTGTGAATTTAATTATAGGACTAGACAACTGGAGAGATGGAGTAACAGATGATAGGGGATAAACAGACGGGATGAGAGTGACAGACGGCATATGTCGAAGTCGGGCAGGAAAAGAGAGAAGATCGAGGTTCGTTTTAAGAAGAGGGTACGGAACTAAAAAAACGCTGAAATAATAAACAGGAATAGAGGGCCGGAAAAGGCGGAGGAGTCAAGGTTAAGAGAAAATATAAGGAACAGTACAAGAAAGGAAATGTAGAGCAGATTAATATGAGAGGAGAAGATGTTGTGAAGAGAGAAGATAAGCGAGAGAGAGAGTGACACAGCTCACGATGATCACAGACACGAGACACACACAGAGATGAACGGTAGAGGAAGGTCACGATGTCATTATAATGTGATGAAACAAAGGATGTGAGAGATAGAGAGTGGAGGGAAAGATGATAGAGTGGTATATAATTAAATTTATATAGAAATTTTTTAGAAAGTGATAATAACAGTAGCCGGGTACAAATAGAACTAAACAATCATACAATGTCAAAACTTTTTCAATAAAGTATTTTAAAACTTATGTGTAATTCAAAGAGTAGGAGCGGTTAATGTATGTTTCGGTGACAGATCGGATACGTTGATCTGAACTACAGTGATGCCGTAACCATATAATGTCGAAAAAGAACTTCTGTGGGCACTGTAAGTGCTGGACTGGTCGGTCTCGGGCATAAGAGAGTGAGGAAATGGGAGGTGAGCGGAATACGTGTGGGTGGCTGACACAAGACGCTGTACATAAGCCTTGCTGAGAAGTAAGGCCGTAATAGTCGCGGATACTGATGTTGGTTATGCGAAGAGAGAAAATTTAAAAAAATTGTAAATAGATTAGGAGTGACGAGTTGAAACCTTTTTTTGTATGTAACAACATAATGGCCAATCCAGACTGGTGTTTACAAGTCAAGATTTGCTGGCAGTAAACATCGCAATCTTCAATAAATCAAAGATCCTAGCTCACAGGCTAATTAACAGCTATTAAAATGAATGGTAACTGGGACGATGAAGCAAACGAGTGGTGTGGGGGACATGGACAAGATCGAGAGACGGTTCTAGCCAGCCTATGTTGACAGAGAATGGACTGTGGAATCATGTACTCTAAGCTATCGTCGGTTGAAAAGTGTCGACAATGGTTTTCAACATTTGACTTTTAATAAGGTAATGTTTGTTTGACAAGTCAAGACCTTATAGATTGATTGTATTTTGTAGACGTTTAAAAAGGGTGTAGGATTTATTTGTTGGAGAAGTTTTGATAATTCCTGTTTTGCACATTATTCATAATTTAATACCTCATTGGTCTGGTGAGTAGATAGCGTGACTGCATGCATGGTATCGGGTTTCGATTTCACGGATCGTCACTGAATCGCACGTGTTTCAGATTAAGAATTGTTTTAAATCTGATTGAAAGACATTAAAAATGAAAGGACTAAACCATTAAAACGTGGTTTTAAGCATGTTATTATAATTCTTCTTCAACAGTCTGGTAGCATTTGTGGCGTGCGCGACTAGAACAAGGAGCTGTGTCAGACTGCTGGAGCAGATCGACGTCATCAAGGCGACTGTAGCAAGTACAAATGAGATGACTGCAGTTTTACTTAGTCAACTGGTATGGTTATTACTTGTATAGTTACTAACTAGTTGCCTTAAAGTTAAATGTTCGGGTTTTTGTTATTTTCTTATATTAATTAGTAAAATATGTTAGAAAAAGTTGTCTTATCTTTTACAGAGACAATAAGACAAGGAGTTAGAGTCTTGTATGAGAGGTTCTTCAACCTCGACATAATTATCCATTATAGGAATAAAGAGTCATAGACAGACGGACAGCGAGAGAGTGTTGACACCTAAATATTAAAACAGAAGTTCAGCCAAACTGTGTCAAAACGAGAAGCAAGTTTAGCTATAACTTACAAACGTAGTTCATACAGCATTCCGGGATTTTGAAACCAACCTTGTATAAAAAAACCTGAATTGACGTAATGTAGTTATTTATATAAATGATTTCGCACATTTTAATAACCGAGAAGGGAAAAGTGTGTTAGTGTGCTCTTGCGCATGAGTTTTAACGAGTTGATTTAATCCGAAGTATTAAAATAGACATAAGGAATTTATTCTGTGGCTCTTTGCGAACTAAAGTTAAAATTTTATCCAGGCATTGAAGACGCGGTATGTAGTAGTGGTTTCTGAAAGGTGCCTGCTTTGCTTTCATTTATAAATGTTATTAATTTTACGAAACTTACTAGTTTCTGCTGGGTTCAGTGCGTCACGAGGGAGTGATGGGTCGTAAGTCGGTTGTCGCGGCCAGCGGGGGGGCTATTCTCGTATAAGGTGATAGCAGCTGCCTGGACAATGACATATTATAATGACAATGCGTTTGCAGCAAACAAGGTGGCACGTCCTATTCTCTCTCTATATAAACGATGGGACGGATTCTTATAGTGTCTAATATACTTAGTTTGTCGGATTGCTGCAGATCGACTTAACGTGCTGACTCGGATGCTACGGAGTGTAATTCACGTAACTACAAATTGCCGAGCTGTTTTTAGTGAAAGGTTTATTAAGAAGGGAATTATGTGATGTTATAAATGCTCATTATGCAAAGGCTCTTTTATGGTTGAAGCGCGGTAATGTAGGACGTCACTGGATTTGAAAAGAAAATATGTAGTTTAGATATCTTTATTGGAGGAAGATTATAGTATGTATTATTGCATGAGATGGGTAAAACAGTTTTGCATGAAACAAGAAAAAAGAGAGTTGAACTATGTAGTTTTTTATAGAAGTTTCTTGTATTCATACTAAAGTTTTTTTGCATTTATATGACTTCTGCTATTTAACATACAAATACACTCTGGATTTATCTGAATGTGTATAACTAAGCCATCTACAAAATTACTTTATATAAGACTAAGAGATTAAGAATGTTTGATGAGCGAAAAGTTAAAACAGTAACAACTAGCTAAGTTGGCGCAGTCTAAAATTTTACAAAGCATCTTCAAATTTATATTAAGTGGTATTATTGGGTGGGTACTCTATAAATTCTATGGCGTGTCAGTCTCTGTCAGATGAATTTTATGTTCTATCATACATAAATGTAATGGTATTTGTAGTACGTTAATAATATTTGCTTAAGATACCACTGTATATTATCGGAAGAGGTGGCTGATAGTAAGCCGCGGATCGATCGGATCATAAGGTTAAGAAAGCTTGGCGCGGTGGTCGTGGAATGTAGTCTTTGTAAACGAAGGTTTTACGTCTTTCGGAAGGCACGATAAATTGGTGGGTTACGGGGCTGATCATTTGAACATCTTTGTCGTTCGTAACGGGTAGTCAGAAGCCAGAAAGTCTGACGAACCAGTCTTACAATGGGTATGGGTTGCCGGGTAATGGGTTGTTGGGGGTCAGACAGGAGGTCGCTCATGTAAATACTGGTTCTCAGCAGCATTAGTTAGACTGGAAGCTGAAATCAGTTTAGTTTGGGAAATAGGCTTGGGCAAATGAGTTAAATGCATGCTATTACACACTGTCATGACCTAAACTCTTAAAATTAGCACAGGTAAACCTATTAGAGAATAACACAAAAATAATACAAAAAATCGACAAAAAGCGAAAGGACTTAAACAACATAGGAGCTGCAACGTTTACAAACCGTACAAATAAAAATGCAACATTTGACCTGCTTTAACATTTCACGAAAGCTGTTAATAAACATGCACGCTTAAAATAAAAACGTATGAATTCTTTGTTTTCTCAGTTTATGTTCCAGA
>NWSH02000323.1:948742-964782 GCA_002382865.2 Heliothis virescens
GACAGACAGACAGACAGACAGACAGACAGACAGACAGACAGACAGACATGACGAATCTATAAGGGTTCCGTTTTTTGCCATTCGGCTACGGAACCCTAAAAATGATTCTTTAGAAAGGTCTTTGTATCTTAACCTAGGGCACAACCAAGCGGGCCGTTTAGTTTATAACATGAAACTGAATTATTCATAAGCTTTTTAAAGTTTATTTCATTTCACAAATGTTGCTGCATTGTTTCACTTTCAATCTGAAGAATAGCTGATATTATTACATTTGCATATTCATCATAGTACCATTAAGTATTCTCTCATTTTTATTACAATATTTTTAATATATACATACAACCGTAATTGCTCGTCCCGGTCCATGGACATTACAGTTTTAAAACAGGATTATAAAGAGTGTTGGAATTAAAACCGGCCAAGTGCGAGTCGGGCTCACAAACGAAGGGTTCAAATACGTAATTATTGTATGGCCTACAATTCCCTAAAATATAGATTTTGTTCTAGTTTTCTGTGTTTATTATAGCGATAAAAATGATACATCATCTGTGTTAATTTCAATTATATACGGACTAGACAGACGGACAGATAGACAAACAGACAGATAGATAAACAGACGGATAGATGGACAGACGGGCATATGGTCAGACGGACATATACAAACCGACAGTGAAGTCTTAGTAAAAAGATTCGAAGTTCCGTTTTACCCTTTAGGTACGGAACTCTAAAAAACACGCTGAAAATAATAACCCTGATAAGCTGCCGTAATTAAAACCCATCCTTCACAAATAAAATGGAACAACAAAAGGTGCGATTAATTAAAAATAACTTGAAATATGGTAATTGTGGTCACAACAATTCAATGCAAATCAGGCTTATTTATTGCAATGGGCGCGCTGTCTCTTCTTTGCATACAGACGAAACCGGGGTATGTAACTAGCTCACGAGTCATTTAGATGTACTGACTTGGAAGAAGTATTCTTAAAATAATAATAATTTATATTAAAATTTTTGAAATGTATGTACAGACGCCAGCACATCAACCTACCTCAATCTGTCAAAACTTCTTCAATAGATTTTCAACTTTATCACAATAGTGGACGGTTAATGTTCGTTTGGTATGACAGATTTCGGATACGTTGATCTGCTGTCATCCGTACCTATAACTGTCGAAAACAAACTTCTGTGCCTTATCTCTCTCTGGTCGTCTCGGGCTATGAGAGTGAGGGTATAGAGAGTGCACCTGTGTCTACACAAACGCTTGGGCATAGTGCCTGATAAGTGGCCGTAATGTCCGGTGCTGATCTTCTTCAAGAGCCGAAAATTAAAAAAAATATTAATATAGGTACCTTTTTTTTTACAATAATGCCATCCAGACCTGTTTTTTAAAGGTCAAGATTTCTGGCAGTACTCGCAATCTTCAATAAGACAAAGATTGCCCTACCCTCAACAGGCTAAACTTAACAGCCTATTAAAATAGAATGGTACTGACCTAGCAACGGTGGTGGGCACCATGGCTCTCGGAGACGGTTCTCCAGCGAAGCCAGCCTTCATGTTCTGAGAACCAGCATCTAGAACTACTCCTAATATATCGTCGTTGAACAAAGTCGTCGACATGGCTTTTCAGACAATTTTACTTTAATAAGTTAATGTTTGGTTTGACAAGTCAAGACCTTATAGATTTATTGTATTTTGTAGACCGTTTAAAAAGAGGTGTAGGATTTATATTGTTGGTAGATTTTGATAATTCTGTCTTTGCACATTAATTCCATAATTAAATACCTCATTGGTCTGGTAGTCGCATAGCGTGACTGCTATGCATGGGTCTCGGGTTCGATTCACGGATCGCACCGAAATCGCACTGTAGGTTTCGTTAAGATTGTTTTATAAATCTATCTGAAAGACATTCAAATAAAAGGACCTACCAATTAAACGTGGTTTCTAAGCATGTTTTATTTATAACTTCTTCTTTCAACAGTTCTGGTCAGCATTTGTGCCGTGCGCGACTCAGAACAAGGATGCTGTGCAGCTGACCCTGGAGCAGATCGACGTCATCAAGCGACTGGTAGACAAGTACCCTGAGCATCTGCAGTTCGCTACTTCAGTCACTGGTATGTTATTACTTGTATGTTACTAACTATTCCTTAAAGTTAAATGTCTCGGGTTTTTGTTATTTTTCTTTATTAATTAGAAAAAATATGTTAGAAAAAGTATTTGTCTTAATCTTTTTATGAGACCATGGGGTCCTGAGTCCTTTATGGGTTCTTTCAACTCGACATCTTTATCCATTACTGAAATAAAGAGTCATGAAAGACGGACAGCAAGGTAGTTGGACACCTAAATATATAAAAAACAAATTCCCAACTGTGTCAAAAAAAGAGAAGCAAGTTGTACTACCACAAACGTAGTTCCATAACAGCATTCAACCGCGACTTTTGAAACCACCTTTACAAAAAAACCTGAATCACAGTAACTGTATTCTATTTTAATATAAACTTCGCAACATTTTATACCGAGAATGGAAAACTTTGTGTGCCTTGCCGCATATTTTTAACCCTTGTTTTAAACGGTTTAAAATAACAAGAGACATTTTCTGTGCTCTTTTGCGAACTAAATTAAAATATTTCGCATGAACGACCCGCGGTAGTTAAGTACAGGTGGTTTTGAAAGGCGGGCCCTTGCTTTGCCTTCATTCTATTAAATGTTTAATTTACGCAAACTATACTAGTTTCTGCCTCGGGTTCAGCTGCGTCACGAGGGAATTGATGGCGTCCTAGTCGGTTGTCGGCCACGGCGGCTATTCTCGTATAAGGAGATCAGCCAGCTGCGCTGGACAATGACATATTATAATGAACAAGCGTTTGCACAGACACAGGTGCACTCCCTATTCCCTCTCTCTCATAACCCGATGGGACGGCAATCTCTAAAAGAGACCTAATCTCTCGTCTTGTCGGATTGCTGCAGGATCGACATTAACGTGCTCTCGGATGCACGGGTGTACCATTCACCAACTTCCAATTCCGAGCTGTTTTGTGAAAGTTTATTACGAGGGAATTACTGCATGTATAAATGCCTATTGCAAAGGCTCTTTTTGGTTGAACGCGGTAATCTAGGAAGTACTGGATTTGAGAAAATATGTCAGTTATAGATATCCCATTTATTGAGGAAGATTATAGGTATGTACTTTTGCATGAAGTGGGTAAAAAGTTTCGCATGAACACAGACAAAACCGCAGGCGTGAACTAGTGTAGTTTTTTATAGCAAGTTCATTGTATCTCATACCTAAAGCTTTTTTTTGCATTTATATGACTTCTGCTATTTAACATACAAATACACTCTTGGATTTATACCTTGAATGTCGTATACTAAAGCCATCTACAAAATTACTTTAATTAAACTAACGAGATTAAAGAAATGTTTGATGAGCGAAAAGATTAAAACAGTAAAAACTCAAGTTGGCCATTAAAATTTCAAAAGGCTATCCTTCAAATTTTATTAACGTGGTACTTATGGGTGGGCCATAAAATTTTATGGGCCGTGTCAGTCTCTTGTCAGATGAATTTTATGTTCTATCATACATAATGTAATGGTATTTGTAGTACCTTATAATATTTGCTTAAGATACCACTGTCAATTATTCTCGGAAGAGCTCGTGGCTAAGTCAAAGCCGCGCGGATCGATCGATCATAAGGTTAAGCAAAGCTTGGCGCGGTCGGTCCGTGGATGGATGACAATCTTGTCAAAACGAGGTTTTTACGTCTTTCGGAAGGCACGATAAATTGGTGGGTACCGGCTGTCATTTGAACATCTTTGTCGTTCGTAACGGGTAGTCAGAAGCCAGAAAGTCCCTTGACACCGTCTTACCAATGGGTATTGGGTTGCCCGGGTAACTGGGTTGTGGAGGTCAGACAGGCAGTCGCTCCATGTAAAATACTGGTTCTCAGCAGCATCTAGTTAGACTGGAAGCTGACTCCATCATAGTTGGGAAAAGGCTTGGCAAATGAGGTAAATGCATCGCTATTACACACTCACCCCCTAAACCTCATTAAAACATTAGCACAGGTAAACCTATTAAGAATTAACACAAAAAATAATACAAAAAAAACTCGACCAAAAAGCGAAAGACTTAACAACATAGGACTGCAAACGTTACAAAACGTACAAATAAAAATGCACCATTTCGCCACCTGCTTTACATTTCACGAAGCTGTTAATTAACATGCACGCTTAAAATAAAAACGTAATGAATTCTTTTGTTTTCTCAGTTTTATGTCCAGTAACTATTCATGCGGTAGGTTTTAATTTTTCATGGCTTAATGTGCTTTTAGCAAGCCTATCCTTAGCCTTTGCGCAAATTGTGTTGGGGACGATGCCTATTATCATCCTCCTGACCTTATCACATTTTGTTTGTGGTCGGTGCAGAATGTTTTCTTCTTCTATATTCTTCTATCTACCGTCATCTAACAAGTAACATTCTTCCTAGCCATATCGACTTTCACGCAATCCACCCATCGTTTTTTGTTCGTTCCCCTTTTTTATCGAGTGGAAATTATCAGAATGACCGTCCCACTGTAAGTGACAGCGTGAGGGAGTGTCAGACTTCTACTGACTAAAACCCACCGTGTTCCTTCGGGAGCCCTTTGTGTGCCAGGGCCGCGGTAACTCGACCGGCTCTGGCCCTAGTGGGCCCTGCAAGGGTTTGCTGACACTCACTGAGCGCGTGGAACAACGAGCGCCGCCGACACGGGCCTATTGTTTCCTAGGAGACAGAAGGACGATGACCCATTTGGTCGTCCCCTTCCACAACATTCATCCACATTCTTGCTAAAAACCTTACCCAAATGGGTGCACAAAGGTCACGCTTTGTGACCACTATACTGATGGGGCAGAGATTGAAGAATTTACTATGATTTTAATAATTTGATTATTCTGACTAATGGTGAACGCAGTATTCAAGGCGAACGTCCTGCTTGGGCGAATCAAAGCGAACGGGATGCGAAGCGATCGGAAGCTAATTCAATACATGCCACGCCACGTAGGCCACGTCAAAAGAAATCAACTGTTTATGTTTTTCGCGTCGCACCGCTTCGCTTCCAAGTCGCTCACAAACGACGCACAGTTAATGAAGAAACGCGCTTTCTGCGAATACAAATACGAGTAATATTCAAAATTCACGTTAGCAAAATCAGCAGCAAATAATTCTTAGTAAACATTAATTATTAAAGTAAAGAACATCTGCTTGTAGTGTTTTCCGCGCAGCTGGGTAACCAAATGTGCTTTTCATTTTCATAACTTCCAGGAATGGTATCGGCAACGGTTGCCTGAAATTAAATTAAAATTCATTTATATAGCTTCATACGCGGTGGGACTTAAATCATTTCTCCGTACATTTGGAAAAGCAACAATAATAATTTGTAACATTAATGTATCTTTAAGTCTCAGTAAGTCACGGTAAGCTTCTTTACGAAGAAATTATGGGTAATGTTACTTATTAAATATTATTAATTACAAATCAGTCTTAAATTATCATTTGTATCAGTTTTGGCGAAGTAATAAAAGCTATTATTTAATGAAACAAAAGTTACTCAGTCGCTATTTGAAATGACTGTCAAAACTTGCTGTCCAAAACACGGAGCGTGTTATGACATACATGGTTAAACTAAACCTCTTTTCATCACAATAAAATCGAATAAGAAAAACAAACAAAATGAACAATAATGTAAACTTTAAAACAAAAACCGTTTCTATTTTAAACGGTACGCCGACTCGGCAGTAATACGCCGAGTCGTATCGACTAAACTAATTTGTAACTTTAAAACCGACTCGAGGCGGATATAGCCGGATTTGTCGTGTTCCTTTCTTGTAATTTATACCGTTTTGTGTTATTTCTTTTGCATGTTTTGTTTTTGTTTTAGATTTATGTCTCTCGTGTTATGTTATGAGTGTTTGTTATTGAGTTAGTGGTTTTTTTCGGAAAGTTTTTTCAATTTAAAAATGAGATAGTCGTTATTTTATGATTAAGCGTCCCTTTCAGATGTACTTTAAAAGTACTTAAGACTATTTATTATGAAGGAATTCTGCATGATTTAAAAGAAAGTAGCCAGAAGTATTTTTAAATAAGACTCACGGAACCTTATACGAAAATTTAACTACCCAGATAGGTTATAAAAGTTTTTTAGAACTATATTGTCGTTAGTATTTCCACTTATTTTGAAAATTATTGTTAATGCTTATTAACAATTATATTGCCTTTCATTTGTGCGGCATTTGACTCACCGCTAAGGGCAATCATTAGGTACACGCAACAGGCTATACCTAACTCTGCCGCTTGAATTTAAGCGTTGAAATTCAGCCCACATTGCTACCGCAATTCTAATATTTCTCAAAGTTAGCCCTCAGCTTCCCTTCAACATAACAAAGACAATAGAAAACTTTGCAAGTATTTGTCAGACAATAGGAGCCCTGAACAGAGACGGCCATGAAATATTCATCCCCACTCCACGGCTTTGTCATTAATTCATTTAGCACTCTCTTGTTTCATCTGAATGCAATGGTCTTCTAAATATGGATTTGGATTATACATTTAGTATAAAGGACATATACAAGGTGGCCAATGAAGTGAAATCCAAGAATCTTATTACTAAGAAAAAATATCACATATATTTAAAAATATGTTTTGCCCCTAGATATTCTCGAGGCCCACAGCGCACGACCCCGCAAGATTGCCTCTCTGATCGGCATCGAGGGAGGTCACTCCATCGCCAACTCCTTAGGAGTACTCCGGTCCTACTACCAGCTGGGCGTCCGATACATGACCCTCACTCA
This sequence comes from Heliothis virescens, assembly GCA_002382865.2. Lineage (NCBI taxonomy): Eukaryota > Metazoa > Arthropoda > Insecta > Lepidoptera > Noctuidae > Heliothis > Heliothis virescens. The sequence continues at coordinate 955,568 of NWSH02000323.1, forward strand.
CACGTGCAACACTCCATGGTAAGCGAAACCCACGAGAGTCCAGCCCTGCGAATGAAAATTTCCAGAACATTCGAATTGGAGTCGATAAATGTAGAAACATTTTCAATAAATCAACGGTTATCTTTAAGCACTGTTCTCGCCCATTAGCATAAGCAGTACAAAAGATTTGTGATCATAAATAACATTTCGTGTTTCTACAAAAAGTGTCTGATAAATTATTCATGTACAGTCGTCGACTCCGGTTCGTGTGTACTGCGTCGCAGATTGCAAAGTTCGCAACCTAAAACTGCAATTAATTGTTTCCGTAACGGCGTATCGGAAAACGCCGTTTCGGTTTCTACCGTAAACATTGCAATTCTGTTCGCTTGAAATTTACAGCAATTTGTCCTAAATATACTACGAACTGCGGGTCTAATTACTGCATGAAATGTTTTGGGAATAATTTCAATTTACAAATGAAATGATGGCCTAACTTTCGGAAATCTCAGCTCTAAAATTAATTCGAAACGTCGGATTCCGTATTTTCGTAAATAATCGTTTTATTTATTAATGTTTTATTGTTGTTAGCCCTTTGCGCGATGGAATAAGAAAGTCGAAGTGTAATAAATATTTGTTTTGTTTGAAGGAGTGCTTCAAGTGTTTATAAGATTTAATCAATACGCTTATTCCGAAGCCTGTTGTTTGTTCTTTGCAAACTGAGAATGAATTAATAAGTAAAAATAGAAAAGTGATTAAAATTCTTGAGAATATTTTGGGGCGTTTGTTTAACTAAAAATCTAAAACAAAACAGGGAAAAATTCAAAATTGTGACTTAATATATTGTAGTGTAATTGTTATATAACTTTTTGGTTGAATTAAGGAATTCGGTTCGCTAATTTAATATTCCAAATACAAATACTGAGCAATTTGATGTACTGATTTAATTAACCGAAAACACAGCTATTTACCTTTAAATAGAGCTTTTAGCTAAAACTCAGCGAACTATAATAATTAACAGCGTAAACCTATAACAGCGTTTTCACACTAGTGGATTTTCCGTCCGGTTTTTCTGGGTAATACCGTCACTAATCACTCGGTTTGGTTGACTGGAAATACAATTGACGACTACGCCCGTGCGCGGAATGTTCGTATGCTCGTATACGCTTATTTTTACTACGCGCGACAAAACCCGCCAGTGTGAAAGCCCCGGAACTGCGCTAATCATGTTATAATTAGGCGAACTAATGTTACCTAGCTGGTTACATTAGTTACGTCATACGTTTGACTAACGTCAATTATATGGTTAATTAATTTCAGTTATAGGGTATTTGTTTACTATAATTATTCGGGGAGTTATATTACAGACTGTTACACGCGGTTTCACCCTCATCCCGGGGGTACTAATTCCCGTACCCGGATAAAATATATTAAAATATTAAGACTGTCTAGTAGTTTCGGAGTCTATAGAATACAAATAAACAAAAAAAAAGTAATTCAATAACTAAAACAACACAGTGTTTCTATCTAATTACATAGGCAAAACAAAAATTTTTGGTTTCGCGACCAGCTCTCTACAAACTTGTAAAATAACTTTTAATTTCAAAAGAATGATATATAACCATACCTATTTCTTACAAGTCACAAAACCTTACTCAGCTGCTACCAAGAAATCTTTATTGAAAAAATTCAATATGATTTCCCAACACCGCCTGGGTTCGAACCAAGGAACACTCCGCGCTGCCTTGCTAACGGCAATAATTTAACTTGTACGTGTAATTCATGGAAAAACGGCAACTTGCTAACTGCTTGGTTTTGAGAAACTTCTTAATATGTAGGTACTTCTAGGTATAAGTGTATCTTAGAAACCTTTCGTGAACTAGGCTGTGAAAATCTTCGATGTCAAATATCTAATTAGTGAAACAAATCAAAATTTACGAAACATAAGAAGATACTCGTCATAACAAGGTGGTCACCCATCTTCAGACTAACCGCATCAAGCGTTGCTTAACCTTCTGGTCAATCCTCCCGTATGGCTGTTACTTATATTGACGACTTCATTGGCGCAATGGTTACCCTGCCGGACTGCCGAACTGATGGTCCCGGGTTCGATTCCCGGTACGGTCAACATTTGTGTGATGAGCATGTTTGTTAGCTGTGGTCCGGGTGTTATAATATGTATCTATTTATAAAAATATGTACGTAATAATATGTAGTTTATCAGTTGTGTTAGCATCCATAGCACAAGCTAATTAATAGCTTACGATGGGGTTATCCGACCGTGTGTGGAGAGGTGTACCTATATTACTTAGTCGGGACGGGCAGCTTAAAGAGTTACTTGCGTATACAATATAAAATACGGACCTTTTTTTCAATTTTTCTATAAGTAGATTATGCTTGCAAGGGAATCCGAGACAAAAGCTTATGGCAACTAAGTTTTCAACTTTGATTGGGAGTGCTACAGGTCTCTTTAGTCTCCAACTACTTGAAAAACTTAAGTAATCTCTTCAGACGAGACGAAGCCCTATAGGCGTACTTGATGAGACTGAGAGTTCTCAAACTTATTTTATCTAGACTAGAACAGAAGAATATAATATTTTCAGTAAGTAAATAATACAATTTCTAAGCTTAAATTATACTAGACCGTGCTACTTAAAAACTATAATGAGCATCGTTACAATTATGTACTAACTAGAGCATCTGGCTTGTTTCATTTGGCAATACGGGGAAAAGTAATAGGGTCCCGTTTTACCCTTTGGGTACGGAACCCTAAAAACTACTAATTTTAAAAGAAAAATGAAAATGTCTTTGACCTATTTTACTGCCGATAAATTCAACAAAATGAAGTCTAAACAACAATAAACTCGTATAAACTATTCAAACGATGTAATTCCGCAGTTTACGCGGTTCGATAAAGCCTGTTTATAAATGAGCACTCAAATTGTGTCACTTTGAGTCATCCTATAGTTGAGGTAAACCCGGGGTTTAGAGCGGAGCTCACTGCCACACTAACTAATGAAAAACAGATGGCAGTTCGAAACAGACAAATTTATTTTTCTACAATCAACATAGACAAGCAATACTCAGACTATAATTAACTAAAAAGGATATTATTTTGTTACAATACTTTAACACCATCCCTTAATAAAATAAAAAAAAACTTCCATATAAACCAAACCTTATTTACTATGAAATACTTGAAATGCCCATCTTTCTCAAAAAACGATAATGTTTAATTGAATCCAAACTCTTGGTAAAAATGTCAGCAGGCATTTCAGATGTTTCAAGGTAAGATATACTTATCATATTATTACTTACAGCCTCTCTAACAAAATGATATCTAACATCTATATGTTTAGATCTACGATGAAAGACAGGATTTGATACAAGTTTTTGAGCACTCTGACAGTCATTATATAACATTATTGGATCTGAATGACCAATAAGTTCTATTAACAAATTTTTCAAATAAATTGCCTCTTTACTGGCTTCTGACATTGAAATGTACTCTGCTTCAGTACTAGACAGTGCTACATTTCTCTGTTTTCTGCATTCATAAGAAATAACTGAGTTAGACATTGTGAAACAAAATCCTGAATAAGACTTCCTATCGGTTACATCTGAACCCCAGTCTGCATCAACAATACCCATAATAGGACTGTCACCCTTCCTAAAAATAAGACCATAGTTTTTAGTGCCCTTCAGATACCTCAAAATCCTTTTCACATGTTTCCAGTGAGTTTCACTATAAGCATTATTGAACTGACTTAAAAAATTCACACTATAACATATATCAGGTCTAGTAAGGACCGCTAAGTACATAAGACTGCCTAGAAGTTGCTGATAAGGACAATCATAAACATATTCACATTTTTCTAACTTAAGATTCATCTCCATAGGAGTACTTACAGGTTTAGATTGTGACATATTAAACTTATCAAGCAAACTTTCAATATATTCTTCCTGATCAAGAGTTATAACATTCTTGCTAACTTTAACTCTCATCCCTAAACATTGTCTTATCTGACCAAGGTTTTTTATCTTAAATTTTTTACTTAAATCATCTACTAATATCTCAAAAGCAGATTTACTGTTATGAAACACAAAAAAATCATCAACAAAAAGAGCTATCAGGACTTTTACATTCCCTTCAAATTTTGTGTACAGACATGGCTCATACTTTGATTTTTTAAAACCTAAGCATTTCAAATAGTCATCCACCCTAGTATTCCAAGCTCTGGAAGACTGTTTTAGTCCATCAATGGCTCGCTTTAACTTTAAAACTTTACTATCAGTCTTCTTACTATCGTAAGTAATAGGTTTATATACGTACACTGTTTCATTCAAGAAACCATTTAAAAAAGCAGTGGTTACATCGAGGTGATTGACCTCTAAATCTAGTTTTACTGCTAATGCAAATAATAGTCTTAATGTGGAGTATCTTAACACAGGAGAAAAAGTTTCATCATAATCCACCCCAGCTTTTTGACTAAAACCTTTTGCAACTAGCCTTGCACGATATTTTACACTTTTGTACACATTATGCTTTTTTTTAAAAACCCATTTGCACTGAAGTACTCTTTTACCTTCAGGATAGTCAACTTCTTCCCAGGCATCATTTTCTTCAAAAGATTTCAGCTCTTCTTGCATGGCTGCCTTCCAGCACTGACTTTCGGGTCCATGCAAAGCCTCTTCAATAGTAATATCTACTCCATCACATGATTTTGATTTCCCTGCAACACACATATAATTATAACCATACCTCTCTGGCTTCCTGCTGATTCTCTTCGATGTCTCTATCTCCGTATTTACAGATCTTAACTCTGCATCTGAGATAGTGTCTTCAAAGCTTTCATCATCAGTACTTACTGAAGAATCTTCTTGCTCAGGTACATATGTGCTATCTTTGTCATCTTCCTTTTCATCTGACCTGCTCACTTCGGTAGGTTTGCATTCTACCAGGATATCCGCTGTTTGTCTCTCAGGATGCTCCATGATAACTATATCCCTGCTGGTAGTTATAGTGTTAGTTTCAGGATTGTACAACCTGTATCCTTTCACATTCTCAGCATAGCCTACAAGGATGAGCTGCTTCGCCTTTTTGTCCCACTTAGTACGTCGCTCTTTAGGAACATGTGTCATGACCTTGCTTCCAAATACACGCAAATGACAAAGGTTCGGCTTCTGGCCTGTCCAGACTTCATGTGGAGTTTTACCATCTAATCCCGTAACAACAGATCTGTTTCTCAAGTACACTGAAGTATTAACTGCTTCAGCCCAGAACTTCTTGTCTAAGTTGGCATCAAATAGCAAACATCTTGCCTTTTCTACTATAGACCTGTTCATGCGTTCGCATAAACCATTCTGCTGAGGCGTGTAAGCATTAGTCTTCTGATGGACTATTCCTTGCTCTGCTAAATACTTCTCAAACTCTGTGCTACAGAATTCACCACCATTATCTGTCCTGATAATCTTTATTTTTCTTTCTTTTTGTTTCTCAACCATTGACTGGAAACACTTAAATTGCTTGAACACTTCGTCTTTTGTTTTCAAAAAATAAACAAACACCATCTTACTATAGTCGTCAACAAACAAGACATAATATTTAGATTTTCCAATTGATAACTGTTCCATTGGACCTCCCACATCCCCATGGATCAAGTCTAGAACTCAGAGAGAGATTGAGTTTTGATAAGGAAAGGTGTTACTGTGTCATTATAGTGCGCCTGATCTTTCTCTGGTCATCTCCGATTGCATGAGGCTATCGACAGACTATCAGACTATGGAGAAATGTATCTTTTTCTACGCAAACGTTTATGCACTATAATCAGCTACCTGATCTCCTTAGACCACCGTGGCCGAAATTTCACTTAGGCACCATTATGACCATTACAGCATTCTCAGATAACTTTTTTGGGCACTTATGTTTCAGCACTCTAAAGGGTTAAACGTTCTCTATTAGAATTCTAGTCCAGTTTTATCTCTACCACCTTTTAGAGATAGCTCGGTCTTTAATCTTTGACAGATTCAATTTTACGACCCAATACATAATCCCGATCTCCACAACCAATGTCCTGTAACCACCATTAAAACTCTTGATCTCACATCACTTACACTATCATAACCTTCATATTAATCCGCGTAGGATCAAAGCATTTAAACGTTATGTTACATACAAGTTTGTTTTCCAACTTCGAGTTTCAGTCATTAGACTGGGGTATATAAATTGCCCAAATCAACAAATCTTGGGCCCAAAATCCTTAATGGGATCGGATTTATCGCTATCCTAAAATATCGGGTTTATTGCGCAACGACCCGCTTTAAAGGGCTCAGTTTGTATCATAATATCATATTATATCCAGAGAATTTATCTTATTTTCATAGGTCAATATGCCTTCCAAACTGCCCGGGGGAGTAACGTGTAATTATAGAATTGTTACACAAAATACGTCATAGATTTTTTTTGGGTACCTACTGGTTTTAAAATATTTGGTTCCTTGACAATCTGGGAAAAATCTTTTTGTTTGTAAAGTAAGTAAGTAAGTAAGTATCAAATCTATAATTTACACCTAAAATTATAGCCCAATCAATTATCACATCCTAGCACATACCAATCACGCGAATTCTGTGAAAATCACGTGCACCATAAAAGGGCTATTAGATAACATTGTACGAGGTGCTGTGGTAAATTAAAAGGGAAATGGCTCCAGGTGATAGCCGGGTGGTTGGGTATCCAGGTCAGCTGTTACGACCAGTGCCCCGGGCGCTCCAGTGCAAAGCCGAGCACTTCACGACAGTCTGAAGGGGATCAATTTTGAGCCGCTTAGACCTCGTTATTTATATCGCCCTGGTACGTGCTGTTGATTTTTTGTAGAACTGATTAGTATTCTGAAGATTTTGGTGTGTGATAAACATGGATGTTTCAATCTTTGAAAGAGTTAGGCAGAGGAATATGTAATTGAGCCTTTTCCGAACACCGGGATTTTTGGCTTAATAAGGCCGAAATTCGGATTTGTTGCCTAGTGGTTATTTTAAATATGTAAAAACCCAATGAGACGTAGGATTTATCTTCGGCAGTAAGTATTTCATTCCTCAACCAACGATATATGTAGATCTTCTATATTTGTTGGTTTTGAATATTTATTCATATCTCCACGGTCCACGGCTGCACGGTGAAGGAATGAGTATACAAATATTTACATTCCGTTCATTTCTCCAATTAGCCTTCCATAAACAAAATTAAAGTGCGCTTGCGAACTTTGATAAATAACTACAACTCGCAACACATTTGCCAGTTTCCTGGCAATATCATTATCACCGAACCGACCGTATTTGCAGTAACATTATTCAAAACATGAATCTCGTATGAAGCGGAATCTCTTGATACCCAGCCAAGTCACACGACAGAAAAATGATTGCTCTACTGAATTGGAACTATTTGCAATTCAGAAATGCATTTTGAAAGCTAATTATTTTATTTAGCAATAACGTATCGAACTACCATTGTGCGTAATAAAGCGTAGCCTCCGTAGCGACTACGCTGCTACGGTGGCTACGACTACGTTTTTCTTTCATTAGCTTTTTTTACTGCCGCTTTACAGGGTGCTACTTTCTAGTTATAGCTTACAGGTAATATAACTACAAAGTAAAGTTACAAAGTGAAGTTATTTAAACAATATTTGTTAAAGTTTTGTAACAAAATAATATCCTTTTTAGTTAATTATAGTCTGAGTATTGCTTGTCTATGTTGATTGTAGAAAAATAAATTTGTCTGTTTCGAACTGCCATCTGTTTTTCATTAGGTCATGGGCCCAGACCCATTAAAAATTCAAAAAAAGTATTATTTCGTGAGTGTCAGTAATTAATAATGTCGACGAATTATATAGCAAATGTTCCCAAGCTAAGAGGTCGTGAAAATTATGACGATTGGTCTTTTGCGGCATCGAACGTGCTGGTGTTAGAAGGTATGGCGGACGCCATTACAACACAGTTATCGGCATTTGCTTTCAAAGCTGAAAAGACAGAAGATGGGAAGGCAAAAGCGAAGTTAATCCTCACAATCGACCCGGCGCTTTATGTTCATATAAAGCAGGCAGTTACAACTTATGATCTTTGGCTACATTGAAAAATATGTTCGATGATTCCGGCCATATGAGAAGATTAGCTTGCTTCGCACGCTCATCAACATTCGTTTAGAGAATTGTGAATCTATGACGAAGTACGTGACTCAAATCATAAAACTGGACAAAGACTTCGGGGAACAGGTTTCAAGATTTCGGATGAGTGGATTGGTGCATTGATGTTAGCGGGACTACCAGAAAAATACGCTCCCATGCTAATGCCATAGAACACTCTGGGATTGAAAATAACGTCCGACATTATAAAGACCAAGTTGATGGATATGAGTGCTAGTAGTAACCGCTTCCAGTACTGAGAATGCGTTCTTAGCAAAACACGGCAAGACCACCAAACATACGCAACATAGAGGCCACATGACGGAAAAGAATCGTCAGAAGTGAAAGCTGTCAAAATAATTAAATGTTATAATTGTAAACAACTGGACATTTCAAAAGTCAATGCCCGAATTCGGATAAAAATAAAAGGAAATGTTCAACAAATGCTTTCAGTGCGATATTTCTGACCGGGAAGTTTAATAAAGATACGTGGTACATACGATAGCGGTGCTAGTAGTAGACACATGACAGCAAAACGAGACTTAGTTATAAATCCATACAGAAGTTGACACGAAAGAAATTGTGATTGCGAATCAGACCAGAGTTCCAGTATTATGCTCAGTGATGTGAACATCGTGACTATAGTGAACGATGAGGAATACGACATCACGGTGACCAATGTGTGTGCATACCAGAACTAGCAACAAACTTACTGTCGGTGAGTCAGCTGATAGAAATGGAAATAAAGTGATATTTAAAGAAAATTCTTGTTACATCCATAATCAGCAGAATCAACTTGTCGGCAAAGCTGAGTTGACTGGTGGCGTGTACAAGTTACTCACTTTGGAAACGGATGAGATAGGAGCAATGCAGCGGTAATATCAAGCAGGATTTGGCATAGACGCTTAGGACACATCAATAGTGCCAGTCTTAACAAGATGAAACAGGCAGTGGATGGAGTTTGCTTTCCTGAAGTGGCAACAATTGAAAAATCTACATGTGTTGTATGCTGCGAAGGCAAACAAGCAAAGCTGCCATTTCAGCATAGTTCGTCAAAGACAGAAG
>NWSH02000323.1:964807-975283 GCA_002382865.2 Heliothis virescens
ATATGTGCTATCTTTGTCATCTTCCTTTTCATCTGACCTGCTCACTTCGGTAGGTTTGCATTCTACCAGGATATCCGCTGTTTGTCTCTCAGGATGCTCCATGATAACTATATCCCTGCTGGTAGTTATAGTGTTAGTTTCAGGATTGTACAACCTGTATCCTTTCACATTCTCAGCATAGCCTACAAGGATGAGCTGCTTCGCCTTTTTGTCCCACTTAGTACGTCGCTCTTTAGGAACATGTGTCATGACCTTGCTTCCAAATACACGCAAATGACAAAGGTTCGGCTTCTGGCCTGTCCAGACTTCATGTGGAGTTTTACCATCTAATCCCGTAACAACAGATCTGTTTCTCAAGTATACTGAAGTATTAACTGCTTCAGCCCAGAACTTCTTGTCTAAGTTGGCATCAAATAGCAAACATCTTGCCTTTTCTACTATAGACCTGTTCATGCGTTCGCATAAACCATTCTGCTGAGGCGTGTAAGCATTAGTCTTCTGATGGACTATTCCTTGCTCTGCTAAATACTTCTCAAACTCTGTGCTACAGAATTCACCACCATTATCTGTCCTGATAATCTTTATTTTTCTTTCTTTTTGTTTCTCAACCATTGACTGGAAACACTTAAATTGCTTGAACACTTCGTCTTTTGTTTTCAAAAAATAAACAAACACCATCTTACTATAGTCGTCAACAAACAAGACATAATATTTAGATTTTCCAATTGATAACTGTTCCATTGGACCTCCCACATCCCCATGGATCAAGTCTAGAACTCCTTCTGTCTTTGACGAACTATGCTGAAATGGCAGCTTTGCTTGTTTGCCTTCGCAGCATACAACACATGTAGATTTTTCAATTGACCTCTTAGCTTGGGAACATTTGCTATATAATTCGTCGACATTATTAATTACTGACACTCACGAAATAATACTTTTTTTGAATTTTTAATGGGTCTGGGCCCATAACCTAATGAAAAACAGATGGCAGTTCGAAACAGACAAATTTATTTTTCTACAATCAACATAGACAAGCAATACTCAGACTATAATTAACTAAAAAGGATATTATTTTGTTACAATACTTTAACACTAACTACATTCGTATGTCGCTGTAACCATTTGTATTTAAATAATCATGTACCTATAGTGATTTAGTAGATTATTAGAGTTGTAGAAATTGGTATAAGCCAGAAAGAAAGTCGCTAGAAGTAAAACAGCTCCATTGAATTCGGTTCAACATGATAGAAATAAGGTCAGGCCGATAAAGAGAAAACAATATTCCGGTAATTAGACTAACTAAAGCCGGAAAGTTTATACATCAATTTTATTAAAACAACGATTTGCTTTGAAAATGAACGTAAAAATTCAAAGTAAATAGTTATTTTAAAACACTGACGTCTATGTTGTCGGTGAACTTGGGAGGCATGTAACTGTCGTGCGGTTTCAGGTGCCATCAATATGTTTTGTTCTCACTGACCTCTATTAATACCACTGGACAGGCTGTTCCAAGCGTTTGACAGCAATTTTTTTGTGTCGCTTTGAAGCGCCAATAGCGAGTGTCCAGCGAACTAATTTTGACGTATAATGCAAATGGCTACAAACTACGTGTATATTTTTGTAAAACAATGATGTTTGACACTTTATGATGTATATGACGTGACTAATATGGGTCAATAAGGGGCCACTGTTTTAGTACCACAGACACTCGCTACGTCCGACGGCGCCAAAATGACGATTAAACAAGCTCAAAAACACTTTGACAGCCGCCAGTCCAGTGGTATTAACAGAGGTCAGTGTCAATTGTTTATCATCACACTTCACGTAAGAACCGAATGTTGTCAAAATCCGCTAGTGAGAAAGAGTTCCCAGGCACCCACGATTTACCTCCGCAAAAAACCGATTAATCCGCTAGTTTGCAAGTTATATTCATCACAGATCCTGTACAGATAAAAATAAATGAAAACAATTCACCGACAGCCCGGGATTTATAAGATAACTACAGTAGGCTATCAAACGTCTGGCCTAGAAGGTCAGCAGGTCAAATAGCTAGACTGTCTATACTAATATTTACAAAAAAACTTAAAGAGTTGTCTGTTAGTTTCACCACCCCTCTGGCACTTTACAAACAAAAGCCTTAAGAGATAAAAAAACATATAATATTCACGTGATATCGTCATGTACGCCTGCATGAGAAATCCATATATTTCAACTTTACGTCACCTTTTCGACCGACCTGTATATTCCTTCAAAAATCGCTCAACGAAAAAAACATTTTTACGTAGGTACATCAATGACAGCCAGACATCGATACACCGACATCACTATAAAGATTCGGTAACAAGCACGTGAGAAGCAAAGCCGGGGCTCAAGCTTGTTCATTTCAACGCCTTGTGAAACGTAAGGGTGCTCACGCAATGGAGCGTTCACGTGTTACATGTTACAGTTCGAATGTTTGTCACAAGGGGTTTATAGACATCCAGTCGTGCGGTCAGTTCATGGATGGGTGAGCAATTATTTAACATTGAAAATCCTCTATTTCCCTTTGAGAACATATAAAGTGACTAGCTACTGCCAGCGGCCGGCGCAAAACTTAAAATCCCGTTTTTGCTGTTGCCGTGGTAATTTCGGGAAAACCTTTCTTATCTCGCGTGAGAGTCTTCATATGAACCTTTGTGCAAAATGTCAGTTTTAGGTTCACGGGTTTGAGCCCTGCGCTGATGAGTAATAATGATACATACATTTTTGTATGTATATTAAAAAAACCCTATGAACCCGGGAGAACACGTAAAGTGATCTTATCTCTCCTTATATTTTAGTTTTATATTGTTTAATTAGCTTCTGCCCGCGGTTTCCCTCGCATCCCGAAGTAATTACTTCCCGTACTGTAATATAAAGTAGCTCATGTACATATTGTACGAGCATTATAAGGGCCAGTTTTAGGTTCCAGATAGCTATCTGACAGACGACGTCATTGAAATGTTTTTAATTTTGACTTCCTCTGTACGACATATCTATCAGATTGCTATAACTTTATACAGAACCTCTGAAACTGAGTTAAGCTATATTGCTACCACGTCTCATCAAAATCCCTTCTGTACTTTTAGCGTTAAAGACTAACAAACATACATCTACAAACTTCTTCCCTTAAAACATCAGTAGAATATTCTCAATGTAACATTACACTGCATTGCACACAAACAGACCCAGTAACGTCTGACCTTTATACACCCGTCAAGCTAGAGCCGTCGGTTTACCTCGGGAAATGGATTTACCGTCGCTCAGTGTGGCCTGATCGTCGTACGAACCAATATGAGCCTGACGAAGAATTGACGGATTATTTGAAGGTCTATTTTCCTATGTGGATGATGAGAAGTTCTTGGATTAAGTGGGGCTGATTAAGTGGGGCTGATTATTTTATTGTTAACTGTAAAAAGGAGCTCGTGGTTAAATGGCAGACGCATAAATCGATCGTAAGGTTAAGATGCTTGCCACGATCCGTCCGTGGAAGGGCCGATCTCATCATGAGGAAGTTATCCATGGTTTGGTACAGACGACAGCAGGTCAACGTATAGGAATCTGTCAAATTTTACCAATCGAATATAAACTTACCCACTATTGTGATAAAGTTTAAAAACGATTGCAGAAATTGTTTTTGTGAACTTGTCGTCTATACCAAGTATCCAGGAGAGACCCGCCTGTTATGTTTTTGATTGACTGTCTCTTATAAAACGGTCAGAGTATTAATTATACTTTTGAACCCCGAAAACGTAAGAAAATACGTGGCAAACAACGATAATTATGTAATTGAACCTTTGATCATATATTGTATAAAAGTTTATTACTTAATATCATATGAGGTTATAAAAACACAACAATAGCTAAAATGTATAAATGAAGCATATAATTTTATTTTGACAGTTAATTAAAGCCTAAACTAACACTAAACTAAATGCCAGCAAAATTGGGACAGTGGACACAAAAATAATATTCAGGCTTCAATTGAAATTCAATGCCAGCTTAGTTAATTAAATTGGAATCGTTAATTAACTAATGGTATCGCGATACTGGCTCACAATTCGGCAGAAATTGAAATTTGAAATTCAAAATTTATTGACTACATTTTTTTGAATTAATGCAAAATGGATGTTGACGGCAATAATGGTAGCTCGTTTATTTTGCTAAAATGGTCAGTATAATACTATAAAGAGTTGTAATTTATTAAAAGAGATTGTATGTTTTTCTTTGAATAGTATATATGTCACCGGAAAATAACAAGATCCGTAAGTTTATAAATTTCCCAGTAAATTGATAAACTTTCGTAAGATTCTAAACTGGAGATAAATTATTATTATTTTACGTTCACAATTTCGTAAATTGATAAACTTACTGAAGTCACTCGTAAAATAATAAGTAAGCACTACGCATGATCTGATTGGTTGACTGTCACGTGTCACTTCTCCTTCCTTGCGGCCGCCATTGAAGTCTATGGATGGACACAAGCAGTGCCGCTATGAACATTGACCAATCAGAGAGCAGTGTGTTATTTTACGTATTTCAAAGATGCGTATATTTAAAAGAGCTTCTGTGATTGGTCGAACCATTTAGAATCTTACGAATAGATATCCGTTAGTTTATAAATTTACCGTGGGACGTCGGAAATTGATAAACTTACGAAAATAAGGACGTAAAATAATACAATTTATCTCCCGTTTAGAATCCTACGGAAGTTTATAAATTTCCTAGGAAATTTATAAATATACGGATCTTGTTATTTTCCGGTGACATATATAATAAACTGCATATATATATCAGCTTCCTGCCGTCATCCCAATTTATTTGGGGTCGGCGCAGCATCTTTTCTTCTACCATAATCTTTATGTAGTATCTTGCTTCATCAATTCCGTTCTGTAAACCAACTTTACTGGGTAACCTAAATGGAAATAACATCATAAAATATCGTGTCAAAACGCAAGGAAATAAAAATCTTACCTGAAGAATCCACGACGGGTTTATCTGAAAAATGTCTGCGATCCCACGAATGAAAATAAAGTGTGCAATGCCTTGTCAATTCGTATCGCAAAAGTCAGTTCTGTTCCGAGAATTTCCCGGCTTTACGGGAATAGACCTTGATAGACGTTTTAAAGTGGTCAGTTTTCCTGCAACACAGTGTACGGGAAAGATTCTGTCTGTAGCGAGATTAGGATGAAGCTGGAATTTTTCTGCATATATGGACTCTAGCTTCTGACAGGGTTTCACGCGTGTCTAATGGAACTAACTACCCGGATAAAAAGTAGCGTTTCTCGATTCGGCTTTCTAATACTGAAAAAAAATAGGTAGTAGTTCGTTCGGGTTATTCCCTGAGTACCCCGATCCCCGAGGCCCCCGTCCCGGAGAACCCCGAAAACGATAAATATTATTACATTTCTTTTTCTATTGTTTTCAACTTGTACGGTCAACATAAAAGTGCTTTAAATATATGCGTTTGCAATCATCATCAATAATTATAATAAATCTGTAGAAAGGTCAATTCTGTACATTAAATATATTTCCAAAATAACTATCAGGGGAGATCAGGTAGGAGCTATGCTTAAAATTTGCAAAGGTTTGACAGATGCACCTGATATTCATAATGAGCTGATTCGACTGTACACGCCGAATAATTATTTACGCAGTAGAAAGCATCGTCTGCTAGACGTGCCTCCGTGTCGGACCGCAGCCCGTGCGGCGGCTCCCGTACCGCGGGTGTTGAATACGCTCAACAAACTCGTGGAAGCCAACCCGGACTGCGATATCTTTGATGATAAATTTGTCAATGTAATGGGCATATGCCTAAAATTTTGTGAAGACAAATGCTAATTGTTATTTTGTGTTACATGTTTTGTTGTCTATATTTTATTTTTTTCTGTTGTTTTAGCTACATACTTTTACTCTATTTTTTTAAAACTTTTATTTGTACCTCTTTGTTAGTCTTAAATAAGTTCTCTGATTTATGTAATTGGTTTTTGAAGCCGTATAAATCAAATAAATAAATAAAATAAAATTAGGGATCGATACTGATGCCAAAAATGCAATCAATAAAATTTTTGTCTGTCTGCCTGTCCGTCTGTCTGTATAACCGTAATAGAAACAAAAACTACTCGATGGATTTTAACGAAACTTGGTACAATTATTATTCATACTCCTGAGCAGGTTATAGGATACTTTTCATCAATAGGAGCAGAGCAGTGAAGGGAAATGTTGGGAAAACGGGAGAAGTTACTCCATTTTCTGAGCTTTGGTCGCGTGTGCAACCTTAATGGTTAAAGCTACATAGAAATTATGTATGACGGAAATGTTCTCCTTAAAATTGTATAAAAAATATCCAAGGACAGCATATGTCTATCTTTTATGGTTGACTCACAATAATACGTGTAACTTCCGATAGTTTAGCAGTTCGACTTTTCAGATCTTTGATTATGACGACCCGTTATCGCTGCATAAGCGACATGATCCGCGAACGAAGTCGCTGGCAGAAGCTAGTACATAATGTGACAGCAGTTTATTTGAAATTTTGTGCAATGTTGAATAAATATATTTTATCTAATTACAATTTGAATAAAATGTATCAAAAATAAGAACATTATCAAAAGATACTTAACAAATATAATTTGTTTACTATTTATGACAACAATATTTATTTNTCCGATAGTTTAGCAGTTCGACTTTTCAGATCTTTGATTATGACGACCCGTTATCGCTGCATAAGCGACATGATCCGCGAACGAAGTCGCTGGCAGAAGCTAGTACATAATGTGACAGCAGTTTATTTGAAATTTTGTGCAATGTTGAATAAATATATTTTATCTAATTACAATTTGAATAAAATGTATCAAAAATAAGAACATTATCAAAAGATACTTAACAAATATAATTTGTTTACTATTTATGACAACAATATTTATTTCAAATTCGAAGCACACAGGTGGGCGAAAAGGGTTGCATTTTTTTACCTGAGTGGACACCTAATTATGATAAACAATAGAGCTAGTGCGTTATATTTTAAACTATTTGCTATGCTATATTATAAAAAAATATTCCTGAAAATGAAACTGTTGTTGCGTATTTTTTCAATTATGTTAATGTTCCATTTCGAAAAGAAGAAAAGATACTGAAAATCTAAATACGTAGGTATTTTGAAAAAGGAAATGAGTATGAGACTCATATTGTATTATCTGATTATAATATTTTACTAAACCAAGTAAGACTTTATATTTTTTTCCTGAGCCTTAAAGTTGTAATTTTAGTAAGTAATAAAAATGTATTTAACGTTTCATCTGCTGACGCTACTTTTTAGCTAAACTGACTTATAATTGAGTTCACCAAGATAAAAATAAATCGGGGTGCTCCGGGACGGGGGCCTCGGGGATCGGGGTACTCAGGGAATAACCCGTTCGTTCATACTAACAATCTCTTAAGCTTTATTATATCTCCGGGCCTCAATTAAAAGGGGGAAGGGTTTTTCAACTTACACAATTTATTTTTGGCCATTTACAAAATATACTTTACTGTAATTGAAACTTATAAAAAATACATTTTCAAAGAATTTTATGAGCCTATATAGTTAACTAGCTTCTGCCAGCGGCTTCGCCCGCGCTATACTTGAAATCCCGTTTTTTCCCGTTCCCGTGGGAATTTCGGGAAATCCTTTCTTAGCGGATGCCTACGTCATAACATCTGCCTGCGTCTCAAATTTCAGCCCGATCCATCCAGTGGTTTCGGCTGTGCGTTGATAGATCACTATGTCAGTCAGTCAGTCACCTTTGAGTTTTATATATTTAGATTTTACAGTGTTTTAACAGCAGTCTATGCACTATAAGTTTATCCGGCGGAACGTAATGTTCAAAGCCGGATAACTCGCCCAGGGAGCTATTTAAGCAAAAAATATCTCCATTATGTGAACGCTTAGCCGACTTTGAATAAAAGCTCAAGCTACAAAGACAGGTTGCACAATTGTTCATTAAACTATTAATGTGTGTGAATAACCTTAGTTCACTGTGTCTGGTACGGTAAGTTGTACCGTTTAACTATAACGATAACCGAACCATTTTCAGTTAAAAATCGCCAATTTGACCAATGGGCGACAATTTCGGATGGTTATGGTTGGTTAAATGGTGCAACTCATTTTAAGATGGATTGGTTACCGTTATAGTTATATGGTGAAACTCACCGTTAGAGCTCTCGCACATTGCAGATTTTTCAATCGGCCGACAGTTTGGTCGGGTGTTTGATAATATGTACAAAGATGTATAGGAGCGCGCACATTGAGCAGACTGAAAAGCCAATCAAATAGTCGGCCAACTATCGGCCGATGATCTAATAATTATCTGATCTAATGAGGCCAAAAACAATTGCAGTCAATAGTTTCAAGGAGTAGCAAATTGATTTACCATTAAGAACTAAGATTATTTTGTAAATAGAATCGATAAAACAAAATAAAAAGCTGAACAATTGTCGGTAGTCCTTACCCACAGTTTGTTAATTACGCTAAATCTTAGCTAAGCATTGGTGTCAGTTGGCGATTCGTTTGCTACGTGACGGGATAAGCGCAACAAATGTCACGGTGTCGCTGTGGGTAGGACATAGGCATGAGCGGCGCGGAAACTGAAGCGGGGAGCGGGTCAATAAGAATGCAGTGAGACGAAAAAATCGCCTTTATTGCTCTTAATTTTTTATCTACTTCATTTTTGTTTGTGTTACAGAGGCAACATAAACACATCATCTGTAAACAATTTAGCTGTCTATCACTGTTCACGAGGATTCAGACAGCAGGTCAGACCCTCTCGAATCTGTAAAATTCTATCAATCGAAAATTAACCTTCCATTTTGGTGATAAGGTTGAGAATTTATTGAAGAAAGACAGATTGAGGCTGATGTATATGCTGGCGTCTCTACTTACAATCTGGTGACAAAAAGACAAAACGAAGTCTTATTATTAGGGCACCGATTTTCCTTTGGGTATGGAATACAGTAAATTGCAAGATTTTGTTACTTTGTCTTCATAATCTTCTAACCGTTTTGTAATAACACGATCATATTTTATTGTATGCACTAACAATTTTAATATTTACATTTATTAAAAAGAATTTCAAATTACAACACAAACATTATATGAAAACCCTTAGGTTGACCACACTGAATTAATTACAACAGTCTGTTGTCACGTCATTAATTAGGCTCATTATTTGTTAATTAAATTCATTTGAGTTGCAATTATAGATCACATAAGGTTTACGACACATGGATATTAAAAATGCAATTTCACCTTTATTGAATCAGTCGAATTTACTTACCTACATATTATATGATTGCGAATTATCCAATCAGTTTTGACTCTGGCTTTTTAGTGCCATAATGCCATAAAATCAAGTAAAAAAACTCTCAAGTTCAAGAACCCCATCATCACCATTAGCCTTTTCATTATTCCACTGAAGGACACAGGCCTTGTCACAGAGAAGCAATGAGCAATAATGATCATTAATTTGCCACGCTTACTTAAGGCGGATTGGCGATTTAAGACTGAAAGTAATTTCTTCAAGATTATTTCCTTCACCTTAACTCAGTCAATCATTTCCTCACACTCATCCAATATAAAAAAAAAATAGATCCCGCTGCCTCCTATCACTATATCCGTACCCTAACACAGATACAAGGGCAAGACTAAGTCTGTACAAACGACGTGGCATTTGTAACGTGGCCCGCACTAAATACTTTGAATTCCAACATCAAATGTGCTGCTTAATGGACGAACATTAGTCTACAGTTAGGGACATCTCACAGGTACAGTCGCCGCTAACGCGTATTTTGGAGTCGTATACACGTATATACTGCATCCTGGTCTTTCAGGAGGTTGTCATATAATTAATGATCGATACTTGAACATGTGATTGTACTCATGATAACGAACAATTTTCCCAAAGGAACTTTGTTTTTCTATATACGTACTTGTTGTTAATTAACAGCTTCATAGATCGAACAATCATAAGGTTAAGCAACGGTGTGGACCGTCGATCCGTGGATAGGTGACCGTGTTCCGCAAGGCAAGATAAATTGGTGAGTCCCGACTGATATTTGAACATTCGAGGCAGTCGTTACGGGGTAGTCGAGTTTAAACAACTAGTCTTACTAAGGGGTATCGGGTTGCCCGGGTAACTGGGTTGTTGAGGTCAGATAGGCAGACGTTCTATGTTCCTAAAAGACAGATGTATACGTAGCTGCATCTGGTTAGACTGGAAGCCGACCCCAATATCTATACTAATCCCACCAAAAACATAAATGTAAAAAAGGAAAGCCAAGTTCAATACAAAACCTATGCTTGGTTGTGGGCTTCGCCGCAAAAAGAATGGAGATCTAAATGAGTACCAAGTTCTGTACAAAATCCAAATATGTATTTATAGGAACAAGATTTGACTTGGCCAGTTTTCATTACCTCAGTTA
>NWSH02000323.1:986165-1000061 GCA_002382865.2 Heliothis virescens
CACGGCAAATCTGGCACCCTTGGTAAGATTGGATTGTCAGACTTTCTGCTCTTCTGACTTCCCGTAACGAGCTGGCCAATAGATGCTTCAAATGACAGCCGGACCCACGCATTTATCGTGCCCTTCGAAACCATGATGAAGTCAGTTATGACAAAGATAGGTCACCCACATCCAGACGCCACCCGCGTCTATAGCTTTAGCATTAACCTTATTGATCGATCGATCCTCGCGCGGCTTTGACTTCCCGCCCGAGCTCTTCCACATCGAGTTATCACAATCAGATTTCTTGCTGATAGATTTTCAACCTTATGACAATAGTGGAACGGTTTGATGTCTCAGATTGGTAAATATTTACTACAGTAATTTTTATCTGCCACGATTTTCTTATTTATCTCCTGAGTACTGGCATTATTCCATAATAGACAGGTTATACGGGTCATAAGTATCACCATGATCCAACACCCAATCTCTTTTATGTCATCCTAATTCACCCTAACAAAAAGTTATTACGACACCACCAATCAAGAGCCGAGACGTCATACATATACTTAATTTAAAAGCGATCAAATCACACGAACGGCCGTATTTTTCGTCCAAGCCCACCCTGCGGCTTCGTCTCAAAATTCGCATTACCATTTTCGTTCAGCATACATGGCACGTATTGGTTCGGCCCAGGCTACCCAACACTCTCGTCCGCGAAGGGCCCACGATACTAACGCAATGCGCATATTAAGCTGACTTTACCCTCCGTCTGCCTGACTTCCCTTCTCTATAAGAGCACCACGGATTACAACCGGGCACTCTTCCCGAATTAATTTACTCGATGCCTACAGATTGGATTTCCCTTTGTCCGTTGTTTAGGATATTCTGTCGCTCGGGCAACGTTATCGGATTCGACAAACGACTTAGTAAATTCAACCACGGAAAGCCACATCCCCTTTAATCGGTTTACCATAAACTGCGGGCTACAATAAAGACCTTTTTTCCATTCCGGGCCCGACTAATCGCTGCTTGATTAGACTTTGTCCTCATCAGTACCCCTTCTAATCTATCTTCTAAAATACGCAATACCTTGAATTTTAAGCGATCCTTGACAGCTATATCCCGACCAACCATTGTGCAAACTTGCGATTTATGTTGTAAAGTCGACATTTTTAACATTACATCCCCTTACTGTACCCTACCTTTTAGCTCGATCCCTTAGGCTTTTTATTTTTTTCTCTATTTAGAAGAGGCTCGACTTACACTTGTAAAGCCGCGCACGGATCGTATCCTGATCATAAGTTATACGCTCCCACGCTTGGCCAAACTACACACACCGGCCCCCTCTGTTCGCGTCCCGTTAGCATGCCCCACCTCATCGCCGACCCCGTCCCCCACTCCACCGACCCCCCACCCTCCACTGCCCCCCACCTACCACTCCTCACCCCCGCACTCTCCGCTCCGGCCTGTCCATCCCCCTCCTATCCGCTCACCACCCACCATCTTCCAACTCCCCCCGTCCTACCACACCTCGCCAAGCCCCCAGCCCTCCACGCACCCCTCCCCCCGTGTGACCCCATCTTGTCGTTCCACGATAACAAAAAAAATCATATTCTTCTTCTACTCAAATACATAAGCACCATTACATCTAGTTACAGTATTTCTCAAAAACAACGAATTACTAAAATAAAAAAATTAACACTTCGCAAGCATCTTGCAGCATTCGTTGTACCACAGACAAAATCGACCCTCCAGTCTGTATGACACCACACTGACGCTATGCACCTCAGCGTGCTCAAAAAAATCGTCCCCTTGCCCATCCTGCACTAATATTGAGGAAAAAAGGAAACAGATCTAGCTGACAACCAGTATATTTGACTGTCATAACTATACTTACTTTTTACGCTTACCTACTTTTTTTATTGCGAACTTATTTAATATCGTTAAATTTCTGGTAGCTTTCACAATTTTTTAATATTTACATCATCCCCTGGTCACTAATCGGCGTATTCCCGTACTTCCACCCCATTCGAACCAGAGTTTACATACGTACTCCATCGTCGAATCTACTCAATTATCATTTCGCAACCTTTGTATCATATCATATCACATAGAATGACTCTTGTTTATATTTTTCCTCTATTTATTGTCTCGTTAACTCAGAAGATAGAAGTAAGCACTTTCTATAAGGCTTTTGTGTAACACTGCCTGTCTTGTAGCTTTTTCCCTCTCTCTCTAAGTCGAATTTAATTTCAGAGTTATCCAGGTTGTGATTAGTGTGACGTTACTGGCATGTCAGTCTCTCTAATATATAATATTGCTACTATGTGACCTCCTCTCTCTCTGTACGTGTTCTCGGTCTCCACAGATCTGAACCTACAGACTCACTCTTAACTCTTGTAGTGTGTGAAATTTGATAATGCTATATCCGCATCTTTTTAAATCGTCTCTAAGTGGCTTACCGAACTGTTCGCTGCTCTACGCATTAGTAATGGGCTTAAATTTCACAAATATATATAATATATGGTCATACTTAGGATGAAAACTCCACATGGGCCTGATTTTTTTTGAATTGTTACAAGAATTAATCTTTATTATGGTATATCTTTTAGGAAAAGTAGGCTTAAATAATTTTCTGCATTTGAGATCTGAATATTTATAATTTATTGAATTAATGTGATGAACAGGTCACTTAGACTACTCTCAATATTGTTTAAAAAGAGACAGTCTCCCTATAAAAAATAGGCTGTGTAATCATAGTTCACTCTCCGTCGAATATACTGAACTTCTAAAAAGTGAATATGCATTCAGGTAGTCTGATTACACCGTAAGAATGTGCGGTTTTTCTAACAGAAGATTTACAATGGTTCTTTTCTCTCATTCCACAGCCTCACGAGCTCTTTTACCCAATTCATGGTTTATAATAAGCCTATTAACGGTACCTTTCTATATATCCTATCAAACTAGTGGCTTAAATAGGATCATTTTTCGGCAACAAAAAAATAGTTTTTTTCACTAAAAAATATAAATATACAAAGTTTTAAGTTTTTGGTTTCACAGCGTTTCGGATATTCTCCTAATATTGGCGAGGACTGGATTACCCATAAGCTTTGTGATATAGCTATCTGTTTTTACTATTGTGGTTGATTCCGTGAAATCTACCTATCTGACCTCCACACCAGTTCCCGGGCAACCCGCTATCCATTGGCAAGACTGGTTGTCAGACTTACTGGCTTCTGACCACCCCAAATCGACTACCAAAGTTTGTTCAAATGACAACCAGGACTCACCAACTGGTCTTTCGAAACATGGAAGATGGATACCATCCACGGACTAACTGCGCCAAGAGTTGCTTAACTTTATTATCTACCGATTCAATCCATAATGTCGACTTTCTAAAAAAACAATACAACAATGGCGCACAATCTTTTGCAAACGAGACACATAGGAAAACAATTGTCAGTAGTGCGCCGGATCACGATGCCACTGAATTTGTGATCTAAATCAACTACGTACGTGATCACGTGCTTTCGGGTCGAGGGGTGGAAGGGCGCGTGACAGGGGGCGGGGGAGGGTTAGCAGCCCACCTTAACATAGATAAGAGATAGTTTTCTAGCATTTTGTGACGTTCTCCCATTTGTTAGTACGTGCGGTAGGAGGTGTAAGATCGTTTGTTGTATACAAATGTTGAGCTCGCTTGGAAGAACACGCTGTTTGTCCAAATGTTTTAATAGTAATATGTATCACACTTTAAAGTTTAATTTGTGATTGTAAAAATGTGATATCCATGAGATTTTAACAGTAAGTGCCTTCCGAAACATGGAAGAACTCGTTATGAAAAGATGGTCACCCATCCACGGACCGACCGCGTCAAGCGTTGCTTAACCTTATGATCGATCGATCCGCGCGGCTTTGACTTCGCCACGAGCTCTTCCACATCGAGTTATCACAATCAGATTTCTGCGATAGATTTTCAACCTTATGACAATAGTGGAAGGTTGATGTTCGATTGGTAAAATTTTACAGTAATTTTTATCTCCAGATTTCTTATTTATTCTGAGTTACTGGCATTTTATAATAGACAGGTATACGGTCATAAGTATCACCAGATCAACACCCAATCTCTTTTATGTCATCCTAATTCACCTAAACAAAAAGCTATTACTACACCACCAATCAAGAGCCGAGACGTCAAATATTAATTAATAAAAGCGATCAATCACGAACGGCTGTATTTGTCAAGCCACACCCCTGGGCTTCGTCAAAATCGCATTAATTTCGTTTCAGCATACATGGCACGTTTGGTTCGGGGTAACGCAATTGCGATAACTGAATTACCCTCCGTGTAGAGCAGTCAACGCGATGGACTCCCGAATTAATTTACGATGCTACAGATTGGATTCCCTTGGTTAGTTTTAGATTTTGTGCTCGGATATCGGATTCGACAAACGAAGTAAAATTCAACCGGAAAGCCACTTTATGTTACCAATAACTGCGGCTACAAAAGACTTTTTTGCGGCCGTGATTAGATTTTGTAGTCCTAATATTTCTAAAATACGCAATATTGATATTTTAAGGTTGACAGTTATCCCGACCATTGTGCAAAGTGCGAATTTATGTTAGTAAAGTAGACATTTTAAAAATCCCTTACTCGTACCTACTTTTAGCCTCGACCCTTAGCCTTTTTATTTTTTTCTTATAGAAGAGCTCGTGACTAAGTTAAAGCCGCGCAGATCGTTCGATCATAAAGTTAAGCCACGCTTGGCGCGGTCGGTCCGTAGATGGGTGACCATCTTGTGATAACAAAAAAAAATATCATCTTCTCTACTCAAATAATAAGCACATTACAATAGTTAAGTATTCGAAAAAAAAAAATTAACACTTCGCAAGATGTGAGCATCGTGTACCACAGACAAAATGAAGTTTGTACTGACACCACCACTGACCGCTATGCACTGTGCTCAAAAATGTGCACTAATTGAGGAAAAAGTATTGCTGACAACCCAAGTTATTGAATTATAACTATATTACTTTTAGTTACCTACTTTTTTGGAACTTGATTAAATCGTTAAGTTTTGTAGCTTCACAATTTCTTTAATATTACATTGGTACTATCGGAGGTATTCCCGTATAATCACAATTTAGTTTATTTTCACTTATTTTAAAAGATAGAAGCACTTTCTAGCTTTACCTGTATTTTCCGTCAATTATTTAGATGATAGTATGCTTTCCTAATTGGTGAAATATTTAGGGAATGTTATATTATACCAGCGCCGCAGTATGAACACAAAATATATGCGTTATTAAGGAAAAACTCCACGGTGAAATGTAAAAAGATATCTTATTAGGTATATCTTTTTAAGGAAAATTACATATAATTTTACATTGAGGAGGCACACCATTAAAAAAGTATAAAAAACGTAATATTATATCATATATTCAAAAAACCGGCCAAATGAGAGTTACAAAGGGTTCCGTACCATTATTTATAAAAATTAACGTATTTTTTACCTACAACTAGCTAAAATAGGATCATTTTTCGGCAACAAAAAATATGTTTTTCATAAAAATATATAAATAACAAAGTTATAATTTTTGGTTTCACACGTTTATTCTATGGGGACCCCCTAAATATTTTTTGTTTTTGTTATCTATAGGTAACGGTTTATGAGATACCTGGAGACAGACAGAGAGACAGCGGAGGCTTAGTAATAGGGTCCCGTTTTACCCTTTGAGTAGGAAACTCTAAAAATGGTTGTGTAACATTATACACAAGCAAACAAAGCAACTGATGAAAATATTTTTTATCGTTTAAACACAAATGGTTTTAAAATGTTTTTCCAGCACGGGGCACAATTTGCCCACCGTGCGCCGACCACTGACCGCCGCTGCATTGTTCAACCACACAGACGCGGCTACCACCGTGTCGTTCCGCCAATTGTTTTGTTGAATCCATTTCAGACTATCACCTTTTACTTGCAAAAACTTCGGTAAACACGTCCTTCAAAAAAAATTGGCTCGCATACATTGTTCGAATATTTTTTCATTATCATCTGCCTAGCCTTTTCCCAAAGTTGGGGTCGGCTTCCAGTCTAATCGGATGCAGCTGAGAACCAGTGTTTAAATTGATCGACTACCTATCTGATCTCCACAATAACGGTTACCCGAGCAACTTGATACCCCTTGGTAAAACTAGTTGTCAAACTTTCTGGCACTCACTACCCGTAACGGCCAAAGATGTTCAAATAACGGTAGAGATGCACCAATTGGTCATACCTTTCGAAATAGAAGAATTCGTCACGACAAGATGGTCATCCCTCCACGGACCGACCGCACCAAGCGCAGCTTAACCTTATAATCTACACGCGCGGCTTTGACTTAGCCAAGAGCTCTCTCGGATCGAATTTTTCGTGGTTTATCTATATCTATACTAATATTATAAAGAGGAAAACTTTGTTTGTCTGTTTGTTTGGTTGTAATGAATAGGCTCAAAAACGACTGGACCGATTTTAAAAATTCTTTCACCATTCTAAAGCTACATTATCCGCGAGTGACATAGGCTATATTTTATCCGGGTACGGGCAGTAATTTCCACGGGATGCGAGTGAAACCGCGGGTAAACGGCTAGTTTTCAATATTTTCTCCATAACCAGAAGCATACAGAAGTACATGCCCATTTTGTATGCATGTAGCTTTCAATTAAGAAGCAAGTTTCAATTAATACGCTCTACTATCACTAACTAACAGATGTTCTATCCAATGTCAGCTGTGGAGCTGAGATTATTAACTTGCCGACTAGTCTAACCTCAGGTGTCAGAAGTTTGGTTCTGAAGACAAGTTTGATACTTGGTATTCGTAACACCTGCAAAGATGGGATTATGAAAACACGCTGTTATCTACAACCCGAGGGAACGTTTTCCCGCAAACGGATAAAAGCCTTCAACTGTCTCAATCAGATCAATCAGCCGTACAGCAAAACTTGATAAACAAGCAAACAGGCAGAATATTTTTTTTAAGATGCTAATGACCAATCTTAACATGACATAAGAAAAACAAAAAACAAATATGTCTAAAAAAAACCTAGTATAAAGATACTTAAAAAATAGTATAAAAACACTAGTTTTTTTAGACATAATATCTATGATAAATACTAGTTTCATCAGTTTATATTGAGTAGTTTAGCATTTTTTTATATTTTAAACAATTTTCTGACAATTATCAATTTTACGTTCTAGTCTAAACATTTACTAGAATATTGACATCACATACTAAGCTGTATATTCAAAGGACAGCAAATCCGCTTATGAATTGCAATGCATGCAATCAAAATTGCATGAGGTTTACCTCGAATCGGACGAGCCGATTACAGGCTTTCCTATGTTATTGCATAGTCTCTAACCACGGATTTGCCTGTGTTGTGTGAACTAAAACAGAGCTTAAAACACCCCACTTTGTAAATGTATTAGGAAACTTTGTGATGCAGCCCAGCTAATCTAAAAGTAGTATAGGTTTAATGTCTTTGCAAATTCACTACTTCACTACTTTTTTTAAAATTGATTATAAGATTTATTTATGGATTGTGGAGGTAAGTTAGGCAGTCGCTCTATGTAAAACACTGGTTCTCAGCTGATTCCGGTAAGACTGGAAGCCGACCAACGTAGTTGGAACAAGGCTTGGCAGATGATGATGATTTATGGATTAACTATACGTATTGATTTTGTAAAGCTGAATACATTGTTTATTTTACCGACTTGAAAAAAAATCGGTTTGATCAATTAACGCTGTCAGGATACTTTTTATCCGGATGCGAAAAGTTGGTTGTCACGGGACGCAGGTGAAACCGCTAGCAGAAGCAAATGTTATAATTTTGGTGGGGCATGTATAGCCCTTCTAGCCAGCCATTTCAAAGTAGAAATGCCTTATATGTGTATAATTACTAGCGACCCGCAAAATGAATAGTATTTCTCCACTATTTAGTACCTAGATGTTTACACATATAAATCTACCTAAAAAAAAACCGCATCAAAATCCGTTGCTTAATTTTAAGGATTTAACATAAGGATATAGCGACAGAGAAAGCGACTTTGTTTTATTATATGTACTGATTATCTTGTTCGCAGTTTCAAAAACTATTTGCATAACCAAATTGCCTCTAAAAAGTCAAGTCAATATATCTCCGTGCTACCGCTTCTTAAAAATCTTAAGCTGATCTACTATGTCTGTCGTAATTAAAATGCTAACCAGCATTTAAGCGGTAAGATACAACTCCAACCAGGTCAACTACTTAAGGAAACTTTTTATCAGGATTCATGAAATAGCCGTAATAAGCGAGTGAAACCGGGGCCACGACTTGTTAACTTAATGACTGTGAAACGTAGTCTTCAGCTACACTTCGTATTCTGACATAAAAAGTTAAGTTCAAGATAGATTTATCAGGACGAGACAAAGTTTAACAGTTTGCAGTTACTGCTAGAGATAATAAATTAGCCGGTTTCAACTTTGAAATTGCTTGGTAAAAAGTTTCATATAAGTTAAGTCTAATTTGTGACAATGCACACAAAAAAAAATGTTACTTTACGTCATTATCCTCAACACTAGTTTTCCAAAAATGTGTATCAAGAAAATATTATATACAAATATTTTTNTTTCAATATTTTCTCCATAACCAGAAGCATACAGAAGTACATGCCCATTTTGTATGCATGTAGCTTTCAATTAAGAAGCAAGTTTCAATTAATACGCTCTACTATCACTAACTAACAGATGTTCTATCCAATGTCAGCTGTGGAGCTGAGATTATTAACTTGCCGACTAGTCTAACCTCAGGTGTCAGAAGTTTGGTTCTGAAGACAAGTTTGATACTTGGTATTCGTAACACCTGCAAAGATGGGATTATGAAAACACGCTGTTATCTACAACCCGAGGGAACGTTTTCCCGCAAACGGATAAAAGCCTTCAACTGTCTCAATCAGATCAATCAGCCGTACAGCAAAACTTGATAAACAAGCAAACAGGCAGAATATTTTTTTTAAGATGCTAATGACCAATCTTAACATGACATAAGAAAAACAAAAAACAAATATGTCTAAAAAAAACCTAGTATAAAGATACTTAAAAAATAGTATAAAAACACTAGTTTTTTTAGACATAATATCTATGATAAATACTAGTTTCATCAGTTTATATTGAGTAGTTTAGCATTTTTTTATATTTTAAACAATTTTCTGACAATTATCAATTTTACGTTCTAGTCTAAACATTTACTAGAATATTGACATCACATACTAAGCTGTATATTCAAAGGACAGCAAATCCGCTTATGAATTGCAATGCATGCAATCAAAATTGCATGAGGTTTACCTCGAATCGGACGAGCCGATTACAGGCTTTCCTATGTTATTGCATAGTCTCTAACCACGGATTTGCCTGTGTTGTGTGAACTAAAACAGAGCTTAAAACACCCCACTTTGTAAATGTATTAGGAAACTTTGTGATGCAGCCCAGCTAATCTAAAAGTAGTATAGGTTTAATGTCTTTGCAAATTCACTACTTCACTACTTTTTTTAAAATTGATTATAAGATTTATTTATGGATTGTGGAGGTAAGTTAGGCAGTCGCTCTATGTAAAACACTGGTTCTCAGCTGATTCCGGTAAGACTGGAAGCCGACCAACGTAGTTGGAACAAGGCTTGGCAGATGATGATGATTTATGGATTAACTATACGTATTGATTTTGTAAAGCTGAATACATTGTTTATTTTACCGACTTGAAAAAAAATCGGTTTGATCAATTAACGCTGTCAGGATACTTTTTATCCGGATGCGAAAAGTTGGTTGTCACGGGACGCAGGTGAAACCGCTAGCAGAAGCAAATGTTATAATTTTGGTGGGGCATGTATAGCCCTTCTAGCCAGCCATTTCAAAGTAGAAATGCCTTATATGTGTATAATTACTAGCGACCCGCAAAATGAATAGTATTTCTCCACTATTTAGTACCTAGATGTTTACACATATAAATCTACCTAAAAAAAAACCGCATCAAAATCCGTTGCTTAATTTTAAGGATTTAACATAAGGATATAGCGACAGAGAAAGCGACTTTGTTTTATTATATGTACTGATTATCTTGTTCGCAGTTTCAAAAACTATTTGCATAACCAAATTGCCTCTAAAAAGTCAAGTCAATATATCTCCGTGCTACCGCTTCTTAAAAATCTTAAGCTGATCTACTATGTCTGTCGTAATTAAAATGCTAACCAGCATTTAAGCGGTAAGATACAACTCCAACCAGGTCAACTACTTAAGGAAACTTTTTATCAGGATTCATGAAATAGCCGTAATAAGCGAGTGAAACCGGGGCCACGACTTGTTAACTTAATGACTGTGAAACGTAGTCTTCAGCTACACTTCGTATTCTGACATAAAAAGTTAAGTTCAAGATAGATTTATCAGGACGAGACAAAGTTTAACAGTTTGCAGTTACTGCTAGAGATAATAAATTAGCCGGTTTCAACTTTGAAATTGCTTGGTAAAAAGTTTCATATAAGTTAAGTCTAATTTGTGACAATGCACACAAAAAAAAATGTTACTTTACGTCATTATCCTCAACACTAGTTTTCCAAAAATGTGTATCAAGAAAATATTATATACAAATATTTTTTTTGTGTTTTTATACGATACACATTTTTGGAAAACTAATGTTGAGTATAATGACAGAAAGTAAAAAAAATAACCGGGTAAAGGTATTGGGAACGAATATTGGCAAAAGGCAGAAGTATGATGATGTTCTGTGAAACCTATTAACAGAAATAAATGATTTGATTTGACATGTGCTTGGACGGCAATTACAAAACCATGCCTTGAAGTTACAATCATATTTTTCAGTAAAGGAGTCCTTGCGCATTGTAGTTTAACGGCCTGTTCCGCAGGTTCCAAAACACAGACAGATGATGGTAGACAATGCCATAGAAACGTTGTAAATTAGCTATTTTTCTATGGCTTTGAACTTTATCTGGAACCTCTGTAACTGGCCCTAAGATAGAATTTTAGGCAAGGTGTTTTATTTCACTAATTTCAAGACAAGACCTTCAAACCATGACTTATAAAGCAGAAAAAGTTAATAGATTTTCAACAATAATTTCCAACAAAAAGCGCGCACCATAGTCCATTAAACACATACCCATTAATAAGGATAATGTACATTATATTTACCCATTTTTATTACAACGAAATGGACAGTAAAGTCCAGCTCAGTGTACCGAGCACGCACGCCATAAAAGTTAATTGAGGCTAGCAGAGAAACAGCTGGGAAAATAATATAATGCACGGGACGTTAGGGAGGTTAAACATTCAAAAGAACTCACGCAAGGGGCTAAAACATCGCGCTAGTTAAGATCAACTATTCCGGAAAGCTGGGCCATCCAATGACTATAGTATAAGAAAACAGAAGGTAAACTAGATACTCGATAACAACCTCCTGCACTGCACTTATAATGGAGAAAATATCTCGCTTGCTTCGTCGGGATTCCGTTCCACATTGCCTTCGCTCGCTCGCAGGAGCTTGTTATCTTGCTCCTTCTATACTTCAGTAACTTGTGATACTACTGCCAAAGCGTTGCGAATGAACAATGGCGAACGTATCTTTTTGTTCATATATGTATCTTTTTGTTGTACATTTGTTTTCCTTTTTGCGTCATTTATTCCTTCCTTTCAGGGCCGACTCATCGAACGAAGCGCCCGTTGCCAATGGACTGACCGAATTCGGAGAGGTAAGCGAATTTCAACCTTATTGTTTATGTTGTAAGAGCTATGCGAGTTGCTATGCCAATGTTAATATGGAAGGATGAAAATGTCGATTTGTTTAGTAAGGAATGTGGGAATTATGTGTGGTGTGGTCAAGTAGAAAGGATGCGTGCCAGCCCTGAGAGGTTATCGATTGTGGCAGCCCTGACAGCGCCTCATTACAGATTTAAGGGTATTCTCATAATACTTCGGCACATAAATTGATGGAATATATTTTTATACATTCACCGCTTTAAAGTTTCAGATAGCCTATTACCGTTTTGGTAGCAAAAGATAGTCCCACGAACTATTTTAATATTCCGTATTGTAATTTTATTAGTAAAGTAAGAGCATTAAACCTGTGCCGTGCTCTTGTTGGCTTTGTCGGCGTGCTCTTCTTATTAAAAGTGTACTACGTCTTATCTGAATACGTTATGTATAATAAATTATTGCTATGAAAATATAAGAGTAATAATTATTTGGTATGGAAGTAGTCCTATAAATTCAACACAGATAAATTTTCAAAAATAGCTGCAAGTTCAAAATTGACCGAAACAAATCTAGATCGACTATTCTCGGTGCGTTATGAAAATTCATTTGAATGCATGATATTTCTAACTTCTACTCCCGTGCTCCAGTTGGGCTGATCGCTAGACTTCTATTTTCCTCACCGTCTGGACCCATTTGATCAATTTCTAAACTTTCCGCACTAATATTAGATGGACCGCATTTCTGTGAATGGGTTAGTTTTGTTTATTATTGGACTTCAGGCAACTTATTGATTTGTTATCATGTACAGTACCATTCAAAAAGACAAGAAAAAGTTATTTTAAAGTGATAGATATGTGTTGCTGGAGAGTTTGTTGCGCCAGTTATTGTTCAAGAACACTTAAGAAGTGGTGAAAAGCGGGCGGTTTAGAAACTCGATTTATAGCCATTTTACATAAAATATTGAATCTAACAGAAACAAATAAAAAATAACAGAAACAAAACAAGCACTCAAAGTACTTGCGACATTCGCTACCAATCTTATTTCTCGTAAAACACCAACCCTGTCCTTCTCCACTAAAGGATGCCATTTTCTCGGAGCCTTCAGAAAATTGAAATATAATCACAGGTCTGTCAGTTCGCTTCTCATTAGCATGTTATTAAATTGTCCTGGCAACATCGCTTCAAAGTTAAATGAATGGTCCTTCGGGCCGAGTCTTAGGGCCGAGGCCGAGTTGTGTTCAGGTGTGCAACTCTTGCATGCCTCGATCTCACCGTCCGCCTCCTCGACGCGCCGTTTACTGGTGGACGCATGAGTTGGTGGATCTCCGGGCCGCCTGTGTGGCGGCCAGGCGGGCCTACACAAGGAGCCGGCGGCGGCGCCTTCGTGACCTCAACAACGAAGACCGCCTCTATGCAGCATACATAGAGGCCAAGACGACCTTGACGGCGCAAATGGGCGCCGCCCAGGACCACGCGAGGGTGGAGATGTTGGAGAGTCTCGACACTGACCCATTCGGGAGGCCGTACAAGGTGGCACGCAATAAGTTGCGCCCGTGGGGTCCCCCAGTCGCCGAGACCCTCGAGCCGACATTGCTGGATGGGGTGGTCCAGGCCCTGTTTCCACGCAGGGACAACTTCGCCCCACCAGTGATGAGCGCCCCGCGGGGTGCGGCTCCACCTGCCGAGGAGGTCCCCCCGGTGACGGAGGCTGAAGTGGAGAGGGCAGTTCACTGTCTCCGGGCAAAAAAGACGGCCCCAGGTCCGGACGGNTCGCCGCCTCCCAGATGGGAGAAAGGTTTCGGGACCTCTACAGTGCGTGCCTAACGTGCGAGAGGTTCCCAAAGCCATGGAAGGAGGGCCAATTGTGCCTCCTTCGGAAGGAAGGGCGGCCGGTGGACTCCCCCTCGGCATACCGACCCATCGTCTTACTGGATGAGGTCGGTAAAATGTTCGAGAGAATCCTCGCTGCCCGTATCAACAGGCACTTGTGCACAGTTGGCCCGAACCTAGCGGACGCTCAGTTCGGCTTTCGAGCGGAGCGCTCGACGGTGGACGCCCTGTCCCGGCTCAAGGGCCAGGTAAAGGAGGCGATGGAAGCGGGGGATGGACTGTTGGCTGTGTCATTCGACATAGCCAACGCCT
>NWSH02000323.1:1003482-1030807 GCA_002382865.2 Heliothis virescens
CTAACATCCGCAGGCCACAAAGGGCCATTGCACAGCGGGTGGCGAGGGCGTACCGCACAGTGAGTTTCGCGGCGGCGTGCGCTCTGGCGGGAACCCTTCCCTGGGAGCTCGACGCTTGGGTGCTCGCCAGACTGTACGAGTGGACGGCGCAACAGAGGGCGCTAAACCAGCGCCCAGACCCGGGAGAGCGGGAAGAAATCCGCGAGGAAGTGAGGGACGCCATCACTCGGCACTGGGCGGAGGACCTGGCCTCCGCAACGTTCGGCCGCCGGCTTCTGGACGCCATCGGGCCCGTACTTAGGGATTGGCTCGACCGGCGGCATGGCCACCTCTCCATGCGTCTGGTGCAGGTGCTGTCCGGGCATGGCTGCTTCGGATCTTACCTGCATCGGATTGGGAGGGAGGAGACTCCAGCGTGCCACCACTGCGGAGCCGCGGTGGATACCGCGGAACACACCTTAGAGGAGTGCCCATCGTGGGCTGAACCCCGCCGCGCCCTGGTGGCAGCGGTCGGGGATGACCTCTCGCTCCCCAGCGTGGTTGCGGCCATGCTGAATGGTGAGGAGGCATGGGCAGCGGTAGCTTCCTTCTGTGAAGACGTCATGTCACAGAAGGAGGCCGCGGAGCGCATACGGGAGAACGACCCTCTCGCAGCGCCGCTCCGCAGACGAAGAAGGGGCCGAAGACGACGGACTCAACTTCCGTCCTCGTCCGCCCCAGGGGATGACCAGCAGGCTGCAGGCGCGGGGGCGCCACCGCCTGCATCACAGGAGTCACCCCACTCGTCAGGCCAAAATGGCCGTGTGCTCCGGCCATAAAGGCCCCTCCCCACTAAGGGGGAGGCTGTGGGGCTTGCCGTAAGGCGGGCAGTCGCCGGTGGGGGCCTGGACGCTATGGACTCCCAGGCCCTCCCCACTCAGGCGAGGTCGGAGTGCCGCTGGGTATTTTTAGTGGGTATACCGGGAACGACTGTACCGGGGAGTCCCACATACCCCTCTCCCGTCCCCCGACGGGAAGGGGATGCGTAATTGCCATTTTTTCCCAGCGACAAAAAAAAAAAGGGGACAGCTAGTGATCAATAAGTCAAAACAAATACAGTTAAGTTCATAAAAGGCGAGAGGCGTCTGTAGGCGGCGCCGGGTACCGGAGTATGATGACTTGGCGAGCACATCACATCAGGTATTGCCACATATGGCAACCGGTTCCATATCACATTAGCTTGTCATTACTTCACTTGAATTACAATTGTATGTTGTTGTACAGNTAGGCGGTCGTTCGTGTAATTAGGAAGGAATCCTCGAGTTTCTTATTGTTGTTTGCTAGGGTTGGAATGAGGTACTTTAATACTA
Source organism: Heliothis virescens (assembly GCA_002382865.2). NCBI lineage: Eukaryota > Metazoa > Arthropoda > Insecta > Lepidoptera > Noctuidae > Heliothis > Heliothis virescens. Next base: position 1,004,832 of record NWSH02000323.1, read on the forward strand.
GACATTATTTTAATTGTGGAGTAGACACGAAAATAACTTTAGAATAGTGATAGCATGGAATGTTGTGTGCTTAGATTGAAAAGAAAATCGTCTTTTGTTTTATTATTATAAACTAGCCGTTTTCCCGCGGTTTCACTCGCATCCGGTGGGAATTACTGCACGTACCCGGATAAAATATAGCCTATGTCACTCGTGGATAATGTAGCTTTCNTTATTTTAATTGTGGAGTAGACACGAAAATAACTTTAGAATAGTGATAGCATGGAATGTTGTGTGCTTAGATTGAAAAGAAAATCGTCTTTTGTTTTATTATTATAAACTAGCCGTTTTCCCGCGGTTTCACTCGCATCCGGTGGGAATTACTGCACGTACCCGGATAAAATATAGCCTATGTCACTCGTGGATAATGGAGCTTTCAAATGGTGAAAGAATTTTTAAAATCGGTCCAGTAGTTTTTGAGCCTATTCATTACAACCAAACAAACAAACAAAGTTTTCCTCTTTATAATATTAGGATAGACAAATGGAACCAATTCAATTAGTCATTGAAATTATACCAATGTTATAGAGCTGAAGAGTTAGTTTTGTACTTGTGTGCTAATTTCAGGCACTACTGGACTGATTTGAATTTATTTATCGATGCAGGCTTTAAGCTTTTTCTTTTTATTCAGGCACTTCGCGTTCCTATACAACGTAGACAAACCCGCAGGGTACAACTGGTATTTAGGATATCAATACACTGTGTTAATATATCTATACTAATACTACATACAAAGCTGAAGAGTTTGTTTTTTTTTAACGCGCAAATCTCAGGAACTACATGTCCGATTTGAAAAATGATTTCAGTGTTAGATAGCCCATTTATCGAGGAAGGCTATAGGCTACTTTTTATCCGAGTGCGCGGAATAGTTCTCACGGGACGCGGGTGAAACCGCTGGCAAAAGCTAGTCAAGTTTTACAAACAAACTAAATGCAATTACAGTAACAGATATAATAGTTATTTACGGTGTGACGTCCCTATGTTAGAATTTGGCAAGATGAATGTGATGGCGGACTCTCGTAGTGATGAATGGCACCAATTAGCCTGATAGTTAATCGATACTCACGCTATAGTCGATCAGTACATCAGTACCAACAGCAGGTCAACCTACCCGAATCTGTTGTGTTAAGCTATTATGATGAGATTGAAAATCAGAAATCAACTTTCAGAGATTGTGGTAACTTGAAGTACTGTCGTCTATGCTACTATAAAAAACCGGCCAAGTCCGAGTTGAACTCGCGCACGAATGGTACGGTTACCATTATCTATGAAAAATGAACGTATCTATTACCTACTTGCCAAAATCAAACATTTTGCGGGCAGCAAAAAATAACTTTGTTTTTCATACAAATATATGAATAACAGAGTTATGATTTGCGGTTTCATACGTTTATTGTATGGGGACCCCGCTCAATTTCTTTTTTTTTTGCTTAACGGAAATACATCGTTTGTGAAAATTTCAGCTTTCTAGCTATCACGGTTTATGAGATACAGCCTGTCTCCAGGCTGTATCTCACAAACCGTCCCGTTTTACCCTGTGGGTACGAAACCCTAAAAACCGAGCAACTGCAAATAGTATTAATAGTAGGGAGCCCCCTAAAATAGTTTCAATATTTATTTGTTGTTAAAGCAACCTAAATTATTACATAATTTCACATAATCTGTGAAAATTTCACGAGATACAGAAGGTGGTCTGCAAAAGTGACAACAATACCTTTAGTTCACATCAATCATTGTTAAAAAATACATTTTCTACAAAATATTGACAGGTTGCAACGCTACTCAAATTGTGTTAAAACAGCCAATCAACATGAAATGCATAAGGGTCGATCCACACGATCCATATTCCGTATTGACTCCGACGTACAGACAACAGCAGGTCATGGTACACGATTTTGACAAATTTCACCAATCAAATATAAACCTACCACTATTGTGATAAGGTTGAAAATCTATTGCAGAACTTTGACAGATTGTGGTAACTTGATGTGTTCTCGTTCGTACGTTCTATCTGGCATTCATTACAGTCGCATGAATAACCTCGCTTCTCGAATCCAGTCGCATATTTGATATAGATGCGATCTTCTGAGTGACAAATATGATTTGTAAATTGCCCCGTTTAGATACGGTCTTATTTACTTCGAATATCTCTCCGAATATTTTGTAAATATCGTGTATAGCTTTCTAGCGTTACTCACGAATGGATGATGATTCGAATGTGATTCTGCGTTATACATGAATATTAAGTTCGCAAGTTTTATTGTTTCAGTGTGAGTGGTAATGTTTATAAAATATGGCATTATGTACCAAACGTATTGTCGGCCGCTGACTGTAAGCACGCGTTACGCAGTCTATCACTGTACGCTATTACGTAGTGCGTTGTCGCTGACTTTCGGTGGCCGATTATTGTACCTTGTCGAAGGTAACAGCGTATTAGATTGAAGCGCCGCATAGCGTATTGTCGGCTTGGTGAGAACGCGTACTTCAGACTAAGTCCACGTTCACACTGGGGCAGACAGTGAGCATACTCACAGTCTGCGGTGGACAATACGTTTGGTGTGAACGATGCCTATTAGTAGACTAGGTTATCATAAATTGTAAGATAAGGAGGAGAATGACGAGAGATGGAAGAAATAGCGAATTTTGGCCTCAATCGAGTATGTGTGACTATAAGTATGCATTTGTATCATTGTGATGTTCTATCATCTGTTATTATTTATTTTATTGTACCTTTTCTGTTAAGCTGGCGGCTAGCGTTTTAACGTGAATTTAAAAATAATGATAATATTGAAAAAAAACTTTTTATCTACCAAAATTGAGATTATGAAAGAAAAAAATCGAGTAAATCAAACAAAAAAAAATATAGAAAAACAAAAGAAAATAGAACTGATTTGTTGAAACTTAAACTCAACCAGCGAAATCATAAAGTCTATTTTCCTGAATCTATCAGAAACAGGTATGCAGTACTGTTCTGTTTGTCTACAGAAAGTGGTGCGTGAGATGAACCGGTTGGGTATGATAGTGGACTTGTCACACGTTGGAGAGAACACCACGAGAGCTGCCATCAGGATCTCCAGGGCTCCTGTGGTCTTCACCCACTCGTCCGTCTACAGCCTGTGCAACCACAAGCGTAACGTACCTGATGACATCATCCAATCGCTGGTGAGTATTCATTCAGAGGAGCTGGATCAGTAAAGGTTAAGCTGTGTTAAATACGATTATTTTATAAAAGGTATACCAACATAAATTAACAAAATATACAAAAATATATATAGTTAGATATAGGTAAATGGCTTATAAAGTTGCCAATTACAGTTGAACCAACATTCACGAACATAACTAATAACTTAAACTAAATAAATGTATGTATGTACAAATAACAGCACATCAAGTTACCACAATCTGTCTTTCTGCAATAGATTTTCAACCTTATCATAATAGTGGTAGGTTAATGTTTGACTGGTAAAATTTGACAGATTCGGGTATCGTGACCTGCTGTTGTCTATACTAAGTGAGAATAAACTTTATGAACAGTTTTCTGATGGGTGACCATCTAAGGAGTCGTGTCTCCAGGAACCTTTTATCGTTCTTGAGAACCTGTATGCAGTTGTCACAGCAAAGAATTTTTGACAGACAGTATTATCAAAGTGTGTTATGGTACCTGGTAACTGGGGAGGTTAAATAGGTAGATTGATTAGGTCAAATACTGGTAAACTAAAGCTTAACTCTGGAAAACGAATTTAAATATAGACCATATAAAAATGCATACTGTTGAAGGACAAATAGCAAAAAAAAGAAGCTCAAAACTGTCCTTTAAGAATAATATTTTTATTTCAGAGGATTTATTGATAGAAGACAGATTATACTTGTAACATGAATCTCACGTATATATAAATTACAGAAAGAAAATGGCGGCATCATCATGGTGAACTTCTTCCCTGACTTCGTGAAGTGCGCGCCCAACGCTACGATCTCTGACGTCGCTGGTAAGTGGGCGCAAGTAGTGGTGGTAGTAACAACACTGCGTGGCGAGTACTCTCAATCGGATTGAATGTATGTAGTAAGTGTGGTGTTAAACCCACCAAAAACATTTTTGAACATGAACATTTAGTAAATGGGGAATCAACTCTATGAGGGTTAAAAAAATTACGAAACACTTCAAGAAAAGGTAGTGCCCTTGCGCTTCGCTTGGCTCGTCTTGGCGGAGGCATTACCATGCCCCCAGATTAGAGAACAAACATTCAAACTTTTTATGTGCATTCCAAGTTTTACTATTTTATTTAAATATTTTGCCTTGAATACGTCGCTCATAAATATATCATAAATGATTTACTGTATAACTTTGTTTCAATTGCTTTGAGATTATTTTCATTTCACTTGATATTTTATCACATTGCGCAAAATATGACGCGGAGCTGGACTTGAAATGGTTTTTACTCTTCAATTTGCCAAATTGAAAGAAGAAAAATAAATTCTGTTGAAACTTCTCTTCTCCTGAAAGTTATCATTATAACATCTTCCAGCGAGGTTCTGTATACAATGTTCATATTACTGGCAGTCTCCAATTTGATAACAATGTTCTACATGACAGTGGATGCAAGAAACAGACATTTGAAAGCAAAACATTTAAGAGTTGGAGGAGGCACAGTTGTTCCAGACGGAGAATATCCTTTTGCGGTAATAGTGGCCTACATAAAGACATTAGATCACAAATGGTGCTCAGCCGCGATGCTGTCTCCCAACTGGGCAGTAACTACAGCTTTACCTTTCTATAGCCACGATTATCTTATCAACGACGATTTCTTTGATCACCTTGCTGTTTGGTACGGCAACTTTACCGCATCGCCAGTGAAAACTAAACTCTACTCGCGAGTAACCAAGATTATTATCCATCCCAGTTATTTTTCGGCCGAAATACCCGCGCCTCTTGCAAAAGACGACATTGCGTTGATGCACGTTGTAAACAAAGTGCACTTGAGTACCTACGGCAGCATAGCTGGTCCTCAGCGAGAGCTGGTCGGGAAGTCTGTTATTTATGTCGGAGGGGGGCCGGAGCAGCCCAACCTGTTGTATGACCTTTACTCGCCAAGGTACGACCCTTTACAGTATGTTGAGTCCGTCCTAATAAAGTGTCCTGGAATAGTGGAAAATCAGTTGTGTGTCAATAATTATCACGAGGGACAACATACGAGGACATCCCAATGGGACGCAGGCTGTCCCCTGTTACTAGATAACCACACGATCCTTGGACTTCTGACATACTTTACAGAAAGTACGACTTATTTTCTACCATTACATGGTTACAGTGAATGGATTTCTGAAACTATGCAGTCGGCAGTAGTAGGTGATGTGATCCCCAATCTGGTACCTGATTATACCTGAATAAGAGAATCATTTGCTTCTACAAATAAATATGTGTGCACAAAAGTATGCAAGATATATTTATAGAACCTGAGCATGATAAGTCTGATTCATTTGAATAAAACAAAGTTGACATTAAATGAGACGGCTATTCATTTAATCAATAAATATTTTTTTATGGTCTGTTCTTTTGAAGTAATCGTATATTCAGTCGAAGCGTTATGTCGATTAGATATCGCCGGAAATCCTAATTGTTGTTATACGATTTATGAGCCAGAACCAACTATCGGCCGCCTAAAGCTTTGCTTTGTGCGGGGCTCTAAACGAATTTTACATTAACAATTCTGGCAAAACTGTTAATTGGCAGTTTTGTTTTTTTTACTTTTAAGGTACATACAATGATTCAGCCTTGTTGAAAGGGCAAGTTAGAAATAGCTATTTCTTGTCCTGATAGGATTAATCAAATGTATACATACAGACCTCCGACTAAGTCAGCTGGGCAGATCACAATAAAATGTAACGTAAAGAAATCGCCCCGAATTCAATCTCGGATGATTTATCAGTCTCAGTTTATCGGCAATGTGTTTTGCACTTAATAGAAGAAGCGAGTTGCAGTGGAAAATATGCGCAACTGAATTTCTGCCGCGTATATTTGCCGAACGTAAACGTAAAATCAGCCGTGGAATTTTGGCGGTGTACCTACTTTCGGCGAAGTCTGTTCTGTTCCATGTTGACTGAAAACGAAAGAAATAAGCACGAAGAAAAATCTTCGAATATGTATATCAGCTGATGTAATCTCCGAAACTTTCAGCATAATAGGGAGATACATCATTGTATACATAAATTATCTATAATACTCGCGTCTGTGATACGTAGGAAAATCTCTCATGATTTATTTATTCTGCCCTGTCTACTGTAGTTGGGATTTTTATTTTCAACTTTTGCCCGTGACTTCGTTATTGTGGCATAGATACATTGGGCAATAGGCAAGCTTTGTATATCTGTACTTAATATAAAAAATCATTCGATCAGATGTAGCCAAACCAGGTTTCCTGTTATTTCCTGTGTTTTTACCGGCGTGCCACCTGGCACACACGTATTCTACGTATTCTACCTAGAATACGTATATAGCCTATCTCCTTTTCGGTCATCACGGATCTTTCATTCCAATCGGTTCAACTATTACTACTATATGCTCTCCATAGAATATAAATTTGCAGTGGCCGAAACAAAAAAAAACAGAAATAAAAGGTCAGAAACTATGTCATGCCATCTAATAATCCATCACCTCGTTCGAAAACTCTTAAATTATTCTTATAAATTGTGAGAGTTACTCCATCTTTAATTAATGGTCCTTGGAGGACACGTTGTCATAAATTGAGCGGCTACAGTCGTAAATATTGCTCAGCCTCAATTTATTGTATTATATTCGTAAGATGTATGGGATTACCTATAGAAGTTCTGTGTAAGGCGCCTCCTAGGCAGTCAATATGACGATAAATAATATTCTTCTTTAATTTAAAAGCCTAGCTCTTGTCGGAGCAGTTTTTGCCATTTTTGTCTATCGAATTAAAACTGCTAAAATGATAAATCATGTTAGCTATCAACTCAAATATGACACTGTTATTACGTCTGTGTATTTCGTCTTCAAAAATCGAAGTAAGTTTAGCGAGGTAGGCCTTACAATCAACCCTTACGTAGACTAGATTTATTCTGTAATACATTCCCGGTACTTTCAAGAGCCCTAGCTCTCCAAGTAAATTATTTCATAACAAGAGGTAACACTTTGGACATAGATGAAGTCTGTGAGTCTCCATAAAGAAAGTCGACTATCATAGGACGTGGAGTAGAAAATGGCTGAAAACATATCCAGGCAGATAATCTATAATATAAAAATGAATCGCTAAATGTGTTGGTAAGCGCATAACTCAAGAACGGCTGGATCGATCGGGCTTATTTTTGTCTTAAAATGTTTGTACAGATCGAGGGAAGGTTTAAACGATGAGAAAATATGATTATATAAAAAAAAACAGGATCCGCGTACGAAGTCGCGGGCAGAAGCTAGTGAGAAATATAAATTGCTTGCAATCGTTTTCAGTTCGCATTTTTATACATATGTATTACTGGATATTTGGAATAGTTACTGCTTGTAAAGCATGAAGTTAAAAAGTAATTTCTTCAAAGTAGGATGAAAATCGCCACTTAATGAGAACCAAAATGCCCACCCTTCACCACTTAATATGTGTTTTGCTGGGAAGAAGAAATGGTGGAACAAACTCCCCAGCGACACAAGTCTGTTTGTATGGTTTGAAGAACGGGCTTTATACAAAACTAGTTGACTCAGTGAACTTCTTATTACTTACCTAATAATATAAACCATTTTTTTATAATCATATTTCTCAATCTCATCCACGAATGTTTCAAGACAAATGAACGGTAATTATTTTTAATATACCTTTATAGATTTTTTATATATTAAAACATAGATAATTATTTGTATTTAATACTATCTTCATATTCTGGGGTATATATTGGCTTTTATACTACTAGACTTCAGGCTAAGTTACCTGGTTCACCGTTTGAAGCCGGAGCTATTGTGTTCCCGATCCGGCTAGATTGCCGTCCGTCCGGGTAGACTGCCGGTCGACCGGCTACTAGAAACTAACACTGTTTCGACGTCTAGATATGCGGAGACGATATAATTTGGAGCAGAAAAGTATGCGGTGAATTCCGGTAGTTAGGTTTACAAGTTACAGTTTTTATTTGTCTTCTTCTTTACTTATAATAAATCTGTAGAGAGGTCAATTCTGTACATGAAATATATTTCCAAAATAACTATTAGAGGGTGATTAGGGATCGATACTGATGCCAAAAATGCAATCAGTAGAATTTTTGTCTGTCTGTCTTTATAACCGTCATGGAAACAAAAACTACTCGACGGATTTTAACGAAACTTGGTACAATTATAATTCATACTCCTGAGATGGTTATAGTATATTTTTCATCACGCTACAATCAATAGGAGCAGAGCAGAGAAGGGAAAGATCTTTGATTATGACGACCCGTTGTCGCTGGCATAAGCGACATGATCCGCGAACGAAGTCGCTAGCAGAAGCTAGATTAGAAATATGGTTATTCAAAATGTATGCAATATAATAAAAGTAACCTAATTGACTTAGTCATATTATGTGGTAGCTAATTGGTTGTATGGCTATAGGTGATTACCTACTGATAAGTTTTCCTCAAAGCATAATATTTATTTGCTTTTAACTCGTGGAAAATTATGTTGTTACCACAATGATTTTGTTTTATACAACTTCCTGTTCTATTTTTTATACATAATATTATGCAATGCAGTATCGTTTGTTTTCCCAAATATAATAAAATAAAAAGAAAAAATTTATGCACACAATACTATTGCTACAAATAGTTAGATTTCTGAAAGCGTGTGACGTATGAAACTACATTTAATATGCAGTTAAAAGTTTGGATGTTTTATTATAATACAAATTTTCCTTCATATTCTTCTGATTACTTTCACATACAATCCTGAAACCTAATTTTATCTAAGTTCGGGAGTGGGCGGGGGATTGTCACGTCACCCTTAAATAATGCCCAAAAGTAACGTAACACAACATTCATGGCAAAATTTTGATCACTATTCTGTAGCAGTACCTATCATATAGCTACCTAGAACCTGTGAAACTGGCACTTCGTTCTTTGCTTGATCGAAAAAGAAAAAATACTTGTTTAATATTTTAAGCTTATATGAAAGATGGACTAATCTATTTTCCAATTGCACAATACATGTTCATTGGATATATTTGTTCTAGAACATTTCCACTACATCAAGCGCATGATTGGAGCTGACTACGTGGGCATCGGTGGAGATTTTGATGGCGTCAACAGGTAAGACTTTATTTAACTTTAAGTTTCTACTTCTTATTCTGAAATGAATTAAAAATATTTAAATTTGCTAGAAAAACGTACTTTGCATTTTGTCGACAACCTAGCTGCATCAATATTTGAATTGAAATAGAAATAACGAAATCATTTTTATTTCTCCCGAGGGTATTTTCAAAAAACATGTCCCAAGTATGACAAACGGAATACAAAAATGGCCAAATAATATTGTAATGCCGATAAAATGTATTCATCGAAACCCTAACTTAAAATTTATATTCGCGATATTCCGCTGAAAACTTCAGCCATATTTTGTTAATACATGAACATGAAAACGTATGGTGCCTCGAAATAAAACTATAGTTTTATATAAGTCGAAAATATTAGATACCATACAGAAGCTTCTTGTAAGAATTTCTTCTTTTGAACTGGAGTCTATTTGGTATAACCATTTCTTTTATTGTTTTTTTTTTTGTTTGTTTTTGTTCATGTGTGGTCTTGTGTCAATTAATGTATTTTCTTCTTCCTTTTCTTTCTTCTTATATTTTGCAAAAAAAAATATTAAAAATCAAATATTACCCCAGACTCTCAACAGGTACAATCGGCGTCAAAAGTAGCTAAACAAATCGATTTTTTAAAAAATGCCTAACCCGTTCATAATTTCTCAACAATACAAACGCCAAAATTTATTAACCATCCAAAATTTAAAAATAAAATTACATATATGAATACTCTGTCAAGTTATCGACGACACTGTGTTTAAAAGTTTTGAAAATTTAGTTTTGTTCAGCTGCTTTTGGAGCTGACTGTCCAGCCGTTTTGGCGTGAAAGCATTACAAGCAAACCAACTGACTGCACTCTAATGATGCAGGGTCCCCCGAGGGTTGGAAGACGTGTCGAGATACCCGGAGCTGTTTGCTGAACTCCTGCGCAGCGGCCAGTGGAACGTCCAAGAGTTGAAGAACCTTGCTGGCCTGAACATGCTACGAGTCATGCGACAAGTTGAGAAGGTACAAACTAGCTGGACAGGCTTTGGGATAGTTTCCTTGGTCTCATCCTTTCCTTCATATAAATAAAAACTCACCAAAATTACGCGTCGCTCGCGCCACCTGACGAGCTTTGAGCCGCAACTCAAAATATTACAGAACTTCTCACTATCACAATATTACAAAATAAAATGTATCTTTACAACGCTTTCACACTAGAGGAATTTTATCGTGCGTAGTAAAACATATAAAAAACGGACGATTTTTATGCCGTAATGAGGAAGAAGGCCGCATCCTTAATAAGCAGAATGAGAGCCAGCAGCAACAGCATTCTGAGTACCATGGCTGAACAGCACGATGTGCCGATACTGAGACACGCTGTCCGGTTGCTTGTGAGGCAAAAATAAATAAAAATATGTGTGGTAAATTAAACTAATGTATACTAACCCTTACCAATGTTGTGAAATTAAATAAATAAATTATTAATTATTATATAACTACCGGGTGACGGATTTTTGTCGCTCTAACAAGATTGCATGGAAAAAATATGTCGTCGTGTTCCAGGTGGCATCTTATATACCAGTAGTTGTCAATTGCTTGCTGTTTCTCTAATACGCGCGACTGGAATATCCAGCCGGAAAATCCTCAATTGTGAAAACGCTGTTATTTAAATCGGGCGCAATTTTTAAATTTTTTTTCAAACTACCTGAACAGTTACGCCTGAAAATACACGGGAAACAATATTTTTAAAACATGCACACTAAATCAACTAGAAAAAAAAATACACGAATACTGTTTGCATTCGTGTGATTGGTGCAATATAGAATATAGTCACTTACCGCTGTCTGAAATTACTTATCTGAAAGTAAATGCCGGCCGCATACACAAATTATTGCGATATTCATAAACTATTATCGTTTCTGTTGTTGAATTTTCGAAATTGTTACAGGCGCCTTTAAAAATTATAATTTATCAAGCTGGTCAATAATACTGAACTTTATTACTTCAACTTTGAGAAGGAAATAAATAATTACAAGAAGGTTATTTATTTAAAGCATTTTAATTTACGTGGTAGTCCTTAAACACGTTTTGAAGAAAAAAATATTTTTTCTATTTCATAACATACTTATTTACGCTCAAGTGTTTTTAACATTCAACTATGAAAAAAATAACAAAGCAGTTTTCACACAACACGAAAACGCCGAAAAGGATAACACAACACCAAATCAATTTCGACGCTGCTCAAAATACGTCGAATATTTTGACTACCAATCAAACACATACGCGAAATTCCAACTGTATTTCAAATCGTAGTTAACTATTTTTCATTAGGTGTATACGCGCCTCTCCGCATCAAATATGTTCTGTAAAATTACGCAACCAATGGGACAAAATATTAAAATGATTGATGAAGCCTGCCCTTTCAATTTAGACGTCAAGGGCCGTCACGCTAAATAAGATATTAGCTGCAGTTGTGCGTCAATGTGCGATGGAATCAATATGGACAATTGTACATGCCTATTGAAATATTGGCGTTTGCTAGGAATATTGTAAATAATGAATGCGATACTTCGCATTCATTATACATCCATTTTGTACTATACAATTTTTTTAATGCTGAAGAGTTTGTTTGTTTGTTTGAACGCGCTAATCTCAAGAACTACTGGTCCGATTTGCAAAATTATTTCAGTTTTAGAGACCAGACGGCATGTCGCTATTTCCGTGGAAGTTGGGTAGGACTTTAGTGTGGGACGCGACCTGCGTCGACACTCTTGCGCCATCCCACCTTCCCGGAACTGCGTGTTGTGCTGGCTCTGCCGCTGCACAAGCAGAGAACCTCAAGCGGCGCAAATATAGTAGTCTTATTGGCAACTACATGTTTGAGCCGTTTGGGGTTGAAACTCTCGGACCGTGGGGTCCGAGTGCTCACCTTCTTGCGAAGGATATATCCAAGCGTCTGGTTGACACTTCCCGTGACCCAAGGGCTGGTTTTCATTTCGCACAGCGGTTAAGCATTGCCATTCAACGTGGCAATGCTGCCAGCCTTTTGGGTACATTACCAAGTGACAGTGATGAGGACCAATTTTTTGATGCGCTGTATTAGATTTAAGCTGTATATAATAGAATAGTTTTAGTTAAAGTAAGAAATGTAAATATCGACTTCCCTAAATAAATAAAATATAGTTTTAGATAGCCCATTTATCGAGGAAGGCTACATTTGATCCGGGTGCGCGCAGTAGTTCCCACGGGAAAGCGGGTGGAACCGCTGGCGGAAGCTAGTTTGTAATATGGGTTCATACATTTATATGTACTAGTTTCCACCCCGGCTTCGTACAGGTGCAATGCAAAATAACAGTATTTCTCCACTATATAATGGATGTTATCGTGCGTTTAGACCTTCCTCTTCAGTCACTCTATTTATTAAAATAAAACGCATCAAAATTCTTTACGTAGTTTTAAAAATTTAAGAATATATAAGGATATAGGGACAGACAGAAAGTGACTTTGTTTTATATTATGAAGTGATATTTCAATAGCCACAGAAATCTTGTACCACAATATGAAGCACATATTATTATCTATAATCTCTAGAGCTGTTTTGTATACACGTTCAGTGACATGACAACGAATGATTAACTATTTGACGTCCTTCTAAATCCAAGATGGCGGTTTTTTTTTTTTAATAATTCCCTGCGTCGAAGCTTCCTTTATATTGTAGGGCTATGATGGTAAAATGCTTTTTAAAAATTCTCTTATTATAACATTAGTTGTGTATTCCTTAGGGTTTTTTCTCATTGTAACAAAAAATGGCTACAAAACATTGTAATACAGCTGATACGTATCTACAGTAGCTACAGAATATGCCACAATGTAGCTTGGAAACTTAGTTGCAATTCCGTCTCCGCAACAGTACTAACTAGATATAAATCATGTTTATTTACCCAGGTGCGGGACGAGATGCGCACGAATGGAGTGGAGCCAGAAGAACACCCAGACTCACCGAATGACAACGGAAATTGCACCAGCAACGCTTTCTACACCGAATATGTGTAAATTGGCCCTACAACACGCGACTGCCGATTTCCGACCCTATTTCTTCCAGTTAAGGCCGCAATTTGAGTGGGGTGGGACACGTCAATCAAATTGCTTGTGGTTATTTTGTAGTGACAATAGTGTTTGACTTATAGGCGTATTTTCAATAACAGTATAAACGTCCGTATCTTAAAACAACTGTTCAGTTTGAATGTGAAAATTCCATTATAAAACATAAAATGCTGTTTTATCGGATCGTCAATTTTTAAAAAGAAATAAAGCTTCAAGAACATAATGCAATGTATTGTTGTAAAGACAAAGCGTTTGGTGATCCAACCGAGTGTAAAATCGAGTGTGTCAATGACGCAAATGTGTTTGCTCTGTCAACTGTGAGCCATTCAAGATTCCTGATGTCTTTGACACTCTGGCTTCTGTTCCCTTTATACTTAGCGTTTGACTTCTTAGGTATTAAATTTAAAAATATATTTAACTAAATTCTACCAGCGATATAAGGGAACTACTTAGTAAAAAGTTTCCTATATGTCATTGTGATGTCTAAGGCACATTAATGCCGAGTTTGATCATAATCCATACAGTAGTTTCAACGTGAAACTGTAACAAACATACCCACATACATCTTTGAAAATGTTTGCATTTTTAATATTAGAAGGATTGTGAATTAATTCAGTGTGTGGGTCATCAATCCAAAATTGAATAAATCCAATTTGGGAAGCTGATAAAGTACAGGTGCCGTTGCAATCCGCTTAAATCTATTAGAGCTAGCGCCAAACTTATTCAATAGCTCACTGGATCAAATTGGTATTCCTAGAGCTAGACTTCAAATTAACACATTTTGCTTGAACTTTCTGTAAAACAATATCTTTGCGCTCAAAACAAACCAATTACGAAAACAATGCTCAAAAAATGCTAATTTTACACACAAATTATCCCACTTATCTACGAGTGCAGAATTTAGTTTGTTTTACTGCTACAAACATTATTGAAAATACACCTCGTGGTCGCACTCGGTGGACCAGACACTTGTATGTCGGCTACAATTACACAGCTGTCAAAGTCAATTGGTCATCCGATACCACTACATCAATTTGAAATTCGAATACCGAACGAAATTATTTCGCGTAACATTCACATCTTATTTTGATGGGTGTCCCTGTAAATAAAAACATGTCTGCTCAAATTTTTATTGAAATTACGGATCGTTGAAAGCTCGGAATAATGTTTTTTTATATAGAAATGTTGTATGGAAATTTGCAGTCGCGTCCGATACCGTCACCGGACCGAGTTCATCCGACAGTTTGATTCCAATTGATGTGTGTTTTACATGATAAATGTCTGTGTACCAATAGCTGTTCGCACTTGACCAGTTTACTGGTTTTTGCACCTGAAGTGTAATTGCAACAATGCGGACATTTGCTAATGAATATGAATGATTCTCGATTTGTATTCAACAATAAATTACGCAATTTTAATATTGTTGATTAAAGTATTTATCCGAATTACCGAATATGTTCAACATATGAAAACAACAGATTACGTTGTATAATTAAAAGCTTGGGGAATTAATGAATTGTAGATTAATACTTATGTATCCCGAATTTATAATGATTACTGGCCAAGTGCGAGCAGTTTTAACCGATGACGAGAATCGTCAATATGTGTGTGTTTAGTTATTTATTCAAGGTACAGTCGTCGTATTTCATAAGCGTAGGAAATGTGTAAAATACCAGATTGCCACACCCGGAAAAAGTAGCCTATATATTTAAAAATATAAGTTGTATTATTGCCAAATGTCATCAACACACATAAAAACAGACACTCATATATCCATAGAATTAATATGAAAGAGTACCTCTAACTCCGTATAACTACGGTCTTCTTTGGCAAACCAATTGCCTTTAATTCAGCACGTTTGGAGATAAAGCCGTTTGAATTTCCCGCACAACTGGCTGCAGTTGCGGAATACAGTTCAAAGTTTATAAATTCATCGGAGTAGTGGCGCGCTCAGCGGGGATCCAGTTATGATGGCAGTCCGACTGTTCGCACAATTAGTCCAATAAAGTGTGAATAACTACTCCATTCTACGGGCATTAAGAGTTCAGCTGGCTAACTTTGATCAGGAAGATAACTAGTAAGTTTATGCTTACGCCTGCAAGTTCTCATCGTAATTTTTGGTTTAGAAATATATCAATTGTCAGAAAATTTAATTCAAATAAAAAACTTTTTACAAAAAATTGTTAACCGACTTCACAAAACACTGAAAGGGACAAAATAAAACTTTTCACATGGATCTAGAAGTCGCTGTCTGCAGGTCTGTTGACTGTGTATATTTAGCCACCGACTTTTAGAGCCATGTGAAAAGTTTTATTTTGTCCCTTTCAGTGTTTTGTGAAGTCGGTTAAAAATTTTTGTCCAATGTTAAAAATCATTCGAAATATTCCAACCTGCTGTAAAAAATTTAAACTACAATTTGGGAAATGTTTCACCCAATAAACTGAACGACTTTTTCATTCGAAACACGTAACGCGTAAATAAATATAAAGTCGTCTGCACTTTTAATTATAACAGCCCAATAAATCTTTGTTCTGGATCAGTAAGCGTCGGATCAATTCCCAATTTCAATTATTGGAAATCATAGCGTTTGGGCGTTTTGTGCTAAACTATTTGCAATTAATTACGTCGAAGGATTTATTCAATTAAACAAGCTGTATTTCACGTGTCACATTTAGGCGTAATTTCAAATATCCGACATGTGTTGGCTGATTTCTGACTGTGTTATTACTAAGGTTAAACAACTGAAATATTGTAATACGCTGTGTCGAAAATATCGATATTTTGGCTGAGTTTACGAAGTCCTCTTTCATCTCAATTTTTAATCTAACCAAACGATTAAAGTTTAAAGCCGAGCCCGTAACTCCACGTTCGGGAGGCGACAACTTTACTAGACCAATATCGGGCGGTGCCAAGTAACTTTGCCGCGAGGTTTAACAAGCAAGAGAGAGCATCTTTGTGACTACGTAACTTGTGTGTATCTTTTTGCCATCAAAGGGAATATTATTGAACCTATCAAAACTTTACTCTTTGGTTAAGAGTTAGGGCTGTAGGAATAAGTGCAGATAATGGCCAAGGCCTTGATGGGCGATAGTATACCTGTTACAGCGCTTACACATTACCGGATTATATGCTCGGCTTTTCCAAGAGGTACGGGCGGTTCAAAGAAGACCATGTGAGTCCGCGCAAGTTTTCTGTCGCCTGAAATTTGTTAGGCGTAAAAAGCTGAGCGGAAAATCCACTAGTGTGTAAATGCTGTTACCGTTTATTATCACTGCTGCGCAAACTGTATTTTACACTTTTAGTGAGATAATGCGACATTATGAGATACGACGATAGTTATATGTGGTAACTGATAGATAATCAAATATATTACGTAATAAATGTTGTAGCTGCATGGTAGGTGTATTGTTGTGAACTGTGCACTTCTTCCTTCTTCACGACCGAGTAGATGGCGTTCACATATCACTCACTACTCCTCACTGCCCCCGGCAATACAAGCGCTGCCTCCCTTCCGCGCTCTTCCCGGTGCTGCATTGCCGCGGGCCACTTAGATAGACTACTCAAAATTGGAATTAAATGGAAGGCTAGCGAGAGAAGTAAAATTAACTGGGTAATTAGAGAAAATAACAAAAATATTTTATTTTACTATTGTAATTTAAAATAAAAAATAAAAGGTTCGATCTAGGGTTGTAGGTAGAGAATAAAATTTGTAAAAAATGACGTTTTAATAAATTTAAAGTTATTGGTTGGTTACGAAGTTTGTATTTCCATTGTTTGATGTTGAATTATAATTAAGGAATTGAAAGATTTTTGCATGTAAGTGAAAACATACGAGTAGGTATGTCATATTATGACACCGTATGTTTCCAGTAAGGGTCGGTTCTCACTTCACTGCTTGTTAATTATTCTGTAGTTTTGTTGATATTACTAAGTTAACATCTTTTCATGTATTGTCAAATGTGTTTTATCTAAGTTCAACTTAAATCGGACTTGTAGGCGGGGCTTAGACGTCGGCGAATCATGAACAAATTGAGATCATGGAACAAACAATACAACACTTGTTGGTACTATTAGATATGTGAATCACTTGGTTCATTGTTCACTGATGAAGTGTGCGAGCATTAAATGCGAGCGAACCGAGCGAGCGAGAGCTCGACAGCCTCGCGCCGGACCCGGGCAGCGTCCGGCAGACGGCGGGGCTCGCCCCCTGTCCGACACTATAAGCTAAAAGCTAGTATACAATTTAGCGTAAGATCTAAACATGTGATGCAGATCGTTGTGCCAAATGACCTAAACTTTTTATAACTTCTTATACAGTTTGATATTAAAACTGTTACTTACGTTTCTCTTTTTATAATTTTGTACTAAAAGGCTTCGATGCCAAGGAATGAGATAAAATGTGTGTAACCCGTAGTTTTAGTTCGTTTGTCATACTGACAATAAAACCATCCACTTTAAAAATTGAAATGCTGTGAATTTCTTAATGTATATTTAAATATAACTTTAATATATAATGTGAAAGAGCGACTATTTCTTATAAATTGTGACTGAACGATTTTTGAACCTATACTCAACTTTAAACTAAGGATTTTCTTCTAAAATCTGGCTGTTATTTTATCTAACAAACATGTAATGTGAATCAAGCGCACTGTCGGTTTATTGACGTATTTACTTACGAAATAATTGTGTTGGGTGATGCTGGGAGTGTGCCGCTGCGACACGCTCGCCAACCGCAGCGAGCCGCGAGCAACGCTCGACCGCGGCGTGCTCGCTGCCGACATATTTACATTTCAATTGAACCATTAAACGTTTTAACCAGAATTTATTGCATTCTTAAAACGTCTCGAAAAATAAAAAATTGTTAACATATTTCCTTTTATTAATAACAAAAAGAACATTTAAAAGTAACGACTAAATA
Source organism: Heliothis virescens (assembly GCA_002382865.2). NCBI lineage: Eukaryota > Metazoa > Arthropoda > Insecta > Lepidoptera > Noctuidae > Heliothis > Heliothis virescens. The sequence goes on from NWSH02000323.1 coordinate 1,023,144, forward strand.
TATAAGCACCCTTAACGCCCAATAACAAAAACGACGAGCTTGTTACCGAATTTCCGATATGTGCGCTTGCGCTGTTGTGTGGCGCATTGCTGCGTTCTCTATGACTAACACACAGACAATTCCTCCCTTCTATATAGTCCCCCGGAGGCTGTATTAGTCCGGGGGAGCTGTCCCTCTCACCTTTGTCTTCCCGGTAAGCAAAGCGCCAAGCAACTGTATACTGGACTGTTTATATATTTATTACACTTGGTAATCAATAAACACGTTTGCTGTATTGTATTCATTGTTTTATTTGGACTCCTTGGGTACAGTTCGCGCCAAACTTTATGACGGCTTGCAACTAATTTCTGATCAAAATTACGCCTAACGCAACTCCGCTGCAGAGGCTCGCGCGAATTTCCAGGAAGTCACATAGTTTGGTAATAACATAGTAATAAATATACACTCCTAGGATCAAATGAGACGAAAGAGACGAGTCGTCCATTCTGCTGGAATTCAGCTAAAATACTATTGACTTACACAAAATGACGCCAATCTGAACCCAGTCACCCGGATAACAAAAGAGTCCAATGTCCATGGTAAGCATGGAAAGGCCTACCGTCATACTTTCTGGTATGTTAATACCCCGTAACGACTGCCAAAGATGTACAAATTATAGCAGTAGCTCACGGCCCGAAATTAAATCACCAACCCGCATTGAGCAAGCGTGGTGATTAACGCTCAATCCTTCTCTGTGTGAGAGGAGGCTAGGAGGCGATAATAAGTCTGATGATGATGCTCACGACTTCGGTTAAAGAAGGAACCCTTCATGGCGTACCATGGTCCATAACGAGAGCTCTTCTTAGTATTTTTCCAAAGGTCACAATGATGATGGCGTCCTAGCCGATTGCCCGCCTCGGCGGCTGTTCTCATATAAGGAGATCAGCCAGCTGCGCAGGACATATTACAGTGCACAAGCATTTGCACAGACACAGATGCACTCCTATTCAATAACAAACAATAAGACCCTTATATAAAACGTAAAAACAATAAACAATATTCAACCAAAACACTAGGTAATTTGATTCAAAATCTAACAAATGAATATTGTGGCTTTGAACGGATAATATACTTCAAAAGAAACTCTATATAAAGGAATAGAATAATGAAAAACTAGCCTTATGAAACAAAACAATAAACCCTTTGTTCGTAGCACAAAAGATATCTCTTTGGAACATACGAGTGTATTAAAAAAAGCAATTGTATCAGAGAGGGCTTAAGTCGGGTCTATACCGACATTTCGAATAGGAGAGTGTTATGAAGTATCCAATCAAATTAATCAAAGTACTCACATAGATGGATATAGTTTTTTTGTTATAGGTACTCGAAAGAATATCTTTTTCAGTGTATTGAACACTTTTACAAATCAAATGACGGGATAAGAAATTGCCGCGTTGGTGGCGAACTAAACTGTCGGCCGATAGTTAGCCCGATAGTTGGCTGATAGTTTACTTTCGTAATCGTGAATCCAATCAAAAATAAGTCAGACTGCACACTATTCATCTCTATGCTAATTTAAGAGCACAAACAAACTATCGGCCGATTAAAAGTTTGCAGCGTGCTTACTTAGACTTCTGCGTACAGATCTGAGCCCAAGTTTTTGTTCAAGAACTTCGCAGTTTCAGTCGAGACATTAGTTTGCTTCTATTACAGACTAAAACATTACTTGCGAAATGAGGCACAAACTTATGGTACTCTATGCTTTGAACATAAAATACAGTTCTAGTCATTTTGGAATAACAGCCTGACTTCTTCTGCTAGTTTGCGATATAATTCCAAGACATGGCATTTCTGTGTAGTTATACCAATCCGTCATTGGATATAGATCTTTTCAATCCGTTCTTTTAACAACAGACCTATTAATGATCCTGACAGTCTCGTTTGTAGGCATCCAGGTCATTCCCTCATCTCTTTCAGGGTCTACTTCGTTACCGCTATCCATCGTGAGGTTTGCCCGTTCTTCTCCATAGGAAGCTACTTTTGGAATGGGCAATTAGAATAACTTTAGTTTTTTTTTTTTTTGACATACATAAGTGCTCGTAAAGGCCTAAATGAAATAACTGATTTCAATTTGAGATGTCCGCTAGGTCCCAACACGGGCCATCCCATCCCATTAGAATTTTTCCGAGTTTTTACCCTACACAATCGCAAAATGACAATGGTAGAAGGAGATACATTTACATAACAAGCAACGTACATTTACATAACCAGCACTTCGATATCATTGAACACGATGATTGCGATTTAATTACTGACATGATGCCAACAATTTGTTTAAATATAACTGATTAAAATCATGAGCATCCGTGTAATTGAGTTGAACAAAATCAGGTTAACACGCTGGAAATGTTACCGCTTAAAGTAAGTTGATTTTCAGGGAATCACTGTATTGTTTCATTATCATCATCAGCCTTTTAGTATCCCACTGCTGGACATGAGCCTCTTATCACATGTCACGAGTGGAAATTATCACGCGAAATCAATGTGGTTTTGCGATTTCAAACATAATTATGTATTTTATAAAAAACATTTTACGAGAAACTAACTTCTGCCAGCGGTTTCACTCGCGTCCCGTGGGAACTACTCGGCGCACCCGGATAAAAAGCAGCCTATAGCCTTCCCCGATATATGGGCTATCCAACCCGTTTATCTGAAACCCCGGGTCTGAACTTTAGTAGGTAGCTTCCCAACTGTTCTACATATATTTAAACTGTGGTTTTAGTTAGTAAAAGTTTGACACTCCCTCACGCTGTCACCTGATTATTTCCCATCGACAAAATAAAAATGTATTACTCAACTACTCAATTCACAAATCGAATTAATATTTATTTTTTATTAAAATCGAGATATTTTTCGAGAATTTTCGCTCTCAAAAGCGAAAAGAAAACGGCATTTTCGTAATTACCAAACACCAAAAACATGTCTGTCATGGCAACAGCATGAGACACACACTGACGCACGTCGTGTGCAATGTCTTAGTGTGTATGTGTGCGTGTAATCAGGTGACTCAGCATTACTGTGGGGGGGAAGACATGGCACTAATTATTTATTCCTCGTTCCTGTTCTGGGTTTGGGATCTTGTATACATATATTTTTACTTAAGAATCACGTAAAAATAACAATATGTAATTTCTTAATGTATCTTAGACTCTCTTGACTAAGAGCTACGGAGGTAGAGAGCCCCCGCACTTTGCAGACTAAAATTGTCGGACGGTGGTTAATAGTGCAGACGACAGTAGGTCAACGTATACGAATCTGTAAAATTTTACCAATTGAATATTAACCTTTCGCTATTGTGATAAGGTTGAAAATCTAATGCAGGAATATGACAGATTGTGGTAACTTGATGTACTGTTGTACATATTAAAGGTAATAGTGCATCCAAATTAACTTTTTAGTCTTTCAGATACCGGCCAAACGCCTACTCGTTGTAATGTGCACATCCACTCGTCTCCATACTGAATTATGAGACCGAAGATCAGCTGACTAAAAGATTGCATTTTCCATTATGCAGGACCTCTAACAGTCTTTTCACACTGCCCAGTTGAGGTCATGGCACATTGTACCGGCACGGTCACGGCACAGCAAATAACGTGTCATTTGAATTTGAACATTAAATTGTATGACGTACGATATATTTCATAACAACGTGAGTTGTTAGATAGGAAACCGCGCGCTGACAGCCCGCCCTTGGGTTTATGTATTGACGTTATGAAATATATCATACGTCATACGATTTAATGTTCAAAAAATGACATGTTATTTGCTGTGCCGTGACCGTGCCGGTACAATGTGCCATGACCTTTAGTATGTGAAATATATCGCCATTGTGAAAATAACGTAACAGTTATGTAAAACGCCGGGACAAAACGGAAAATTATCTATACCCAGCTTCTGCTAGCGGTTTCGCCCGCGTAAAACTTAAAATCCCGTTTTTTACCGTTCCTGTGGGAGTTTCGGGAAATACTTTCTTATCTCGCGTGAGAGTCTTAAGATGAACCTCTGTGCAAAATTTCATTTTTTTAGGTTCACAGGTTTGGGCCCTGCGTTGATGACTCAGTGAACCAGTCAGGACTTTGATTTTTAATATGTATAGAAAACACATCCATCATGAAATAATCAGGTTTTCAACGAATCCAGCAATGCAAGGCTGTCTCCAGAGACCTGTCAATTTGGACGATTGATTGCAGCGACGACCGACGCGACCGACGTGTTATTGCTTCACGTCAAACAACGTGCAACGTGATTTTGGAAAATCTTTTAGAAAAGGTTATGGAGTTTTTGATTCTTGTTGATTGTGGTTGTTGAATCATATTCGAGTTGTATGGGTAGTGGGATTTTTGAAGTACTTGATTACGATTACGGCACGTAACACGAATAAAAAAAAATATTTAATAATGTTTATCTGTATATATGCGTGTGTATATGAGTATATCGATATATTTATTACTTGAAATTCTTTTACAACAAAGGGAATGCTATATTTCATTTCATAGCCCATATTCAACATAAATTAATATTTTTTTGATTAATAATTCTTCTCCACAAGATACAAATTAGCCTTTACTCCATAAAAAAGGAAGTCCTCTTACAAAGACTTCAGAAAAATAATTAATAAGGTTTGAAACTAACTTAGAAATTGATAGGTTATTGATCTACTACACAAAGGAGCGGAAGAAAGCTTTCAAAGAAGATCGTAGCGCTCGTAGCACGTAATGAGCTACGCCGTAGCACGAGCGTAGCACTTTGAATCAGTGTAGTTAAGATATTACTCTGTAACTATGTACTTAATTATGTTGCAAATGTAATGGTAGCAAGATTTGAAGTGCATTTGTATGCAATTTATTTTAATGCGATGTTTAAGAAAGAGCAAATCAGAACGGTACAAGAAAATATTAAAAAAAAATCCTTAAATTACTTTTAAAGTAAACAAGTGCAAGTTGGAATCGGACAAGAAGGGTCCCGTACAAAAAATCACGTTCATTATATGCTCCTTAAAATATGTATTTAATTATGGATTTTAGTATTTGTTGTTAAAGCGGCTACAGAAATACATCATACATCATATATAATAAAACTCTCGCTCTGTCATGGTTCACGAGACACAGTTCGGTGACAGACGAACGGACAGATGTTTTTACGGTCCCGTTTTACCTTTTGGGTACGGTACCCTAAAAACACCCACAAACTCAGTCTTAACAAACAAAAAACATAAATTTTGTAACCAAGGTAAGTTACAGCATAAAGTTAACTATTCCATCAGCTGGAGGTACTTAGAACAGCTTACGTAAACTAACAAACTACACTTAACTGCGCTTTCATATTAGTTACGATACTTTGTTGAACGTAATTCTACGTTAAGTTGAGATTTTATTACTATTTTAACCGACTTGAAATGGAATAGTCAATCGCTTTGGAACTTAAGTAAAATTGGATAATCATTATCATCAGCACAACCTTTTCTAATTATATTGGGGTCTAATCTTCCTTAACCCTTTCTAGACTTTCAATTGTAATAGACTGCTGCAATTGTAATTGCTGGAAAGTTTGTTCATCACCGTTTCTTCTTTCCAGCCATAACACTAGGAAGCGGTGAAAGGGGGGCGATTTTGGGGGTGCTGTCCAATGTAATTTGACGTGAAAAAGTGAAAAAAATTATTAGCCTAGTTTCAATAAAAGATTTTGGCTTTGACTTCAACTAGAATCGTCCCATTATATATTCTGATCACGTAGAAGTAAGTACGAATATAGTATCGTGTCGCCAACTACTGTGACAGATACTAAGACTGCACTTACGGTGCAAGTTGCAACAGTTTCCTGCAATATTGAGGATACTGCACTTATGTGAAGGCGAGCATAGAATATGGAGCAATGGCTTATACCACAAGTGTATAGAACATCGTAAAATGATAGAAAATTACACGAAGTTTCGTTAGAGCACTCTAAGTAATGTTCATACGTATGACCAAAATATTATATGGGCTTCTTGACTTCCAAGAGATAAAACTTTTTTAAACAGCACACAGCTACATACGATTAAAAGATATCCAAGTTGTATACAATATTATGGAACGCAATAAAGTATTGCGTATTTAGTATTTCAATATCAAATGTTAATATGATGATAGTGAATTTCTAATTGAAAATAGCATCGTAAAAGTTATATATTTTAATCTAGAGCCCGAGAAAAGATAAAGGCTTATTTTTATCCACTTAGAGTAGTTAGTTCCCTCGGGAGGCGATCGGAACCGCAAGTTACAGTTAGTATTTGATATCTTGATAACACTAGATACCTGAACTGTGACCAATTAAACGTTTATATTAAAGCGAAATTATATAATGAACCACAAGTCCCCTATGAACCGACACGTTCGATAAAAGAGGTATTCAGTAGCGAGTCATACATCCCCTGAGTACTTCGGGTGTATGATTACAAGTCGCTACCGTAAGGATACCCGCACACTTCAGACTTTTAGTTGGCCGATAACTATCGGCCCAAATATAGTAGCCTAATCAGCAACTATATATTTGAGCCGTTTAGGGTTGAAACTCTCGGGCCGTGGGGTCCGAGTGCTCACCTTCTTGCCAATGATATATTGAATGAAGCGCCTGGTTGACACTTCCCGTGACCCAAAGGCTGGTTTTAATGTCGTATCCAACGTGGCAATGCTGCCAGCCTTTTGGGTACTTTACCGAGTGACAGCAATGAGGACCAATTTTTTGATGCACTTTGTTAGTTATAAGCTGTATATAATAAAAATAATTTTTATTCGTTTGAGACATGTGTACAAAATGTAATTTAAATTTGAATTAAATTAAGAAAAGCAATAAGAAAATTTACAGCGACTTGTCAAAGTATTTTAACGTAGGAGAACTTACAATGCTAGCACGAGGCGTCAAAGGTAAACTTCATGAAAAAGCAAAGTCATTTGACGAACACAGTAGAACCTAGAAACTTCCATTCACATCAGTACGTACTAATTAATTAACTGAGTGCACATTCAGCAATCAAAACTGAATTACAACCAAGTAAAGCTATGTAAAAGCCGACGGGCTCGCTTACACCCACTCGGGAACATGTTCCAAGTTGTTCTGTGATGTCGCTGAGGCAAATGCACAACTCGGAACAACTAAACAGACATGTTGAACAGTAGGGTGGGTCACTCTAGTATGGAAAAAAATAAAAGTTTGTGAATCAAATTGTAATAGTAATATTATGTTGTAGTGTACTATAAAAAGTCGTTTTAGCTAAAAAACGGATAATTGAACATACATCTTCAGCCCGCGCATGCGCTTCAAAATTATTCATTTTTCAAAAAAGACACGTATTACTAAATGTCATAGTTCTTTTTTAGAAATTACTTAAAAAAATATTAAAACGTAACAAATATTAAGAGAAAGACATATATTAACATTTGAAACAAAAAAACTTAAAGAAATACTTATAAAAAGCTATAAAAAATTACTTATTTTTATACAAAAAATCCTGCCTACTATCGAATTTCGGCATAATTTTCCTCGAAGCAAGTTTTCCATAAATCATGCCGTCTCTTGTTTTTTATTTTACATGCGGACATTGTAGTTTCGGTCACTATCTTTACACTTCGTTCAACCGCTTGTGTATG
>NWSH02000323.1:1036890-1059597 GCA_002382865.2 Heliothis virescens
CACAGGCATATATATATACAGGCAAAACTTATAACCAGTCAAAACTAGTACTGTGACATAGTTATACAAATTTTTAAAACTCTTTCCAATAGTTTCATCAATGAAAGGTTTAGCAATAAAAAACATTTTTATTGCTAAACAAAGAAACTGAGAAGCGCTTGTTCGTTTCGATTGCTTTGTATCACAAAATGGACCCTTATCACCTTCAAAATATAGATCAGTCTTGTCTAATAATCGTAAGATGTTAGGGCAGCGCCATCTAGTATTTAAACATAAACATATTCATTTGCGTCGCGGGCGCCGCGCGTCGCTTTGTGACACAAAATGGACCCTTATCACCTTCAAAATACAGATCAGTCTTGTCTAATAATCGTAAGATGTTAGGGCAGCGCCATCTAGTATTTAAACATAAACATATTCATTTGCGTCGCGGGCGCCGCGCGTCGCTTTGTGACACAAAATGGACCCTTATCACCTTCAAAATACAGATCAGTCTTGTCTAATAATCGTAAGATGTTAGGGCAGCGCCATCTAGTATTTAAACATAAACATATTCATTTGCGTCGCGGGCGCCGCGCGTCGCTTTGTGACACAAAATGGACCCTTATCACCTTCAAAATACAGATCAGTCTTGTCTAATAATCGTAAGATGTTAGGGCAGCGCCATCTAGTATTTAAACATAAACATATTCATTTGCGTCGCGGGCGCCGCGCGTCGCTTTGTGACACAAAATGGACCCTTATCACCTTCAAAATACAGATCAGTCTTGTCTAATAATCGTAAGATGTTAGGGCAGCGCCATCTAGTATTTAAACATAAACATATTCATTTGCGTCGCGGGCGCCGCGCGTCGCTTTGTGACACAAAATGGACCCTTATCACCTTCAAAATACAGATCAGTCTTGTCTAATAATCGTAAGATGTTAGGGCAGCGCCATCTAGTATTTAAACATAAACATATTCATTTGCGTCGCGGGCGCCGCGCGTCGCTTTGTGACACAAAATGGACCCTTATCACCTTCAAAATACAGATCAGTCTTGTCTAATAATCGTAAGATGTTAGGGCAGCGCCATCTAGTATTTAAACATAAACATATTCATTTGCGTCGCGGGCGCCGCGCGTCGCTTTGTGACACAAAATGGACCCTTATCACCTTCAAAATACAGATCAGTCTTGTCTAATAATCGTAAGATGTTAGGGCAGCGCCATCTAGTATTTAAACATAAACATATTCATTTGCGTCGCGGGCGCCGCGCGTCGCTTTGTGACACAAAATGGACCCTTATCACCTTCAAAATACAGATCAGTCTTGTCTAATAATCGTAAGATGTTAGGGCAGCGCCATCTAGTATTTAAACATAAACATATTCATTTGCGTCGCGGGCGCCGCGCGTCGCTTTGTGACACAAAATGGACCCTTATCACCTTCAAAATACAGATCAGTCTTGTCTAATAATCGTAAGATGTTAGGGCAGCGCCATCTAGTATTTAAACATAAACATATTCATTTGCGTCGCGGGCGCCGCGCGTCGCTTTGTGACACAAAATGGACCCTTATCACCTTCAAAATACAGATCAGTCTTGTCTAATAATCGTAAGATGTTAGGGCAGCGCCATCTAGTATTTAAACATAAACATATTCATTTGCGTCGCGGGCGCCGCGCGTCGTAAGCCCCATACCTATTGACCGTACGTGCATCCATTACTGCCACACTATATTGAACTTTATCACATGAGGAATACAGGTCAATTCCGTAAACGTTGTGGTACCGTCCTTGATCCGGAAAATGATTATTTTGAATAATTTTGTCAGTTGTAATGTAAGCATTAATAACAGCAACTTTATTTTTCATGCATGATTTACTTCATTTGATATCTTAATCCTTCAAGCGCCGTGATCTAGACAAAATATATAAAATCATTGTTCCTAGCTACCGGGGTCCCATGCGACGCGCGAAGGCTTAATCATATTATTATAAAGTATTATTAAAATAATGTGTAATTAATAATATTGCGATTCTAAAGTAAATACTCCCTTACATAGACAATTAATAATTTACACAAGACAAAAATTGTTAGAAAGAAAGTTAATAATATTGTATTCGACTGTACTCAATGTAATGTATGTAGAAGTTTACAATCAAATTTAATGGTTTTCTAGGTCAAAAGTCAAGCAAAAATTGGACTGATATTGGGCACTATTTCAAGCACAATTTTTTGAGACGTAAATTGTACCTATAGCTCGTTCGATATTCGCGCACTGAGGTGAGTATGCTGGGCGTAGAACCTACGCCCAGCATACTCACTGAACGAAGCCTATAACTCCGAAGTTATTCGAGCACTGTTTTTTCTTTTTGGGCACCGTTTGGCACTATTTGGGAACTATTTTTTGAAGTATGAATTATGTTTGAAGCGTATACAGATTCTCCGGACGGAGGTGAGTATGCTGGGCGAAACCTTCGTCCAGCATACTCATCGAACTATGGCTATAACTTCGCAAGTACAAGAGCACTATTTTTTTCCTTTGGGCACTATTTAGCACTATTTCAGAACAGTTTTTTGACATTCATGAAATATCAGGATTCCATGGTGAGTATGCTGGACGAAGGGACACAGTTTGCCGGGTCAACTGAAATTCTTTCAGTGTTAGATAGCACATTTATCGAGGAAGGCTGTAGTCTGCTTTTTATCTGAGTGCTCGGAGTAGTTCCCAAGGGACGCGGGTAAACCCACTGAAGTTTCTGATAAAATAAACGGCCATACCACTCGATGGTATAGAGGTAGATTTTTTTTACAGCTTCACATAATTGTAGAAAATAAAATATTCAAAAGAAAAAGACACACATTAGGTATCCTCAGTATACTAATTAATCCAGCGAGCTTAATAATATATATAAAGCGTACATTTAAGCACGAAAATGCAATTGGTATGTCACGTGTATCTGTTAATCAATAAAATATTTTTTTCTGCTCTTTCTACTATTTTCCACAAAATTAAGTAAATGAAGCTTAAAGTATGTCTTAAATTATAAAATTGAATAATATTTACTGTTTGTACTCATATAATTCAGTCTCAAAAAAAATCTAATTTCATACAAAAAAAAACCGGCCAAGTGCGAGTCGGACTCGCACATGAAGGGTTCCGTTCCATAATCTAGGAAAAATAAACGTACTTATTACCTAAAATTTGCCAAAACAAAGTTATAATTTGCGGTTACTGAAAAAGTGCTATATCTCAAAAACCACTGACCGTATCTTGTTCAAACCAATTTTGGTTGGTAGTTTTTATTGAGATCTATAACATATATTTTTTTCAGATTTTTCACTTTGGTAGTTTAAGAATTACAGGGGGGGGGACACACATTTTGGCACTTTGGGAGTGTCTTACTCTAAAATGATTGACTTTAGGAAAAAATGGTTTTAGAAACCTCGGTACCATTTTTTAAGACCTATCTATAGACACCCCACACGTATAGGTTTGATGAAAAAAAATAAATTTTAGTTTCAGTTTCATGTATGGGGAGCCCCCCCTAATATAATTATTTTTTTATTTTTGTACGAAAATCGTAAAGCGGTTAATATAATACATCTACCTACCAAATTTTAACTGTGTAGTCCTAATAGTTTCGGAATAAAGTGGCTGTGACTTACGGACGGACGGACAGACAGACAAACAGACAGACAGACAGACAGACATGACGAATCTATAAGGGTTCCGTTTTTTGCCATTCGGCTACGGAACCCTAAAAACCGACATAGACTTTCCTGCGCAGATACATATTACATGCAAATAATTATACCATGTATTCAAGTCATATAACCGTTCTAAGGAACGGTTTACAAAAATTTAATGGTGAGGTTAAAAGACCGAATGTAACCTGTGATATAACTCAAGCTTCAGCATTTTAACAGGTCATTCATCCAGTGTAACGAAACCATAGCGCGATTCAGAAAATGACTACAACGCCATCTATGGGTGCACTGAGAAAACCTCGACGGTTTCCCCTCCATGCGATAGTCGAGTTTATTTATGATGTACTAAGGTACAATTTAGCTTGCGCATTGGCAGTACGAACATGATGCCATTTTGATTAAAATAATGTTAAATGTTGTAAAATTCACGTTCGTTTGTGAAAGGAAGCTAAAAAAAATTTAGCAGTTGTATTTAGATGCATTTTGCTAAGAATTTACTTACAAAAAGTTTAACTTAAGTAAGAACGTTTTAACTTTGAATAAAAATGAATTTGTTAGGAAATAGTATTAATTTCGATAATGTAATGTATTGTAATTAAAAAAGGTTTGTCTGAAAAAAATAAATTGTTAGACAAAATTAGGAAAAAATATGAAAGTAAAAATTCTAATATTGTGTTTTTTTTGTTTCTAGAACAGTAAGCATTTTGGTATAATATATATATATGTCACCGGAAAATAACAAGATCCGTAAGTTTATAAATTTCCTAGTAAATTGATAAACTTTCGTAAGATTCTAAACTGGAGATAAATTATTTTGTTTTACGTTCACAATTTCGTAAATTGATAAACTTACTGAAGTCACTCGTAAAATAATAAGTAAGCACTACGCATGATCTGATTGGTTGACTGTCACACGTCACTTCTCCTTCCTCGCGGCCGCCATTGAAGTCTATGGACAGAACATTGACCAATCAGAGAGCAGTGTGTTATTTTACGTATTTCAAAGATGCGTATATTTAAAAGAGCTTCTGTGATTGGTCAAACCATTTAGAATCTTACGAATAGATATCCGTTAGTTTATAAATTTACCGTGTGACGTCGGAAATTGATAAATTTACGAAAATAAGGACGTAAAATAATACAATTTATCTCCCGTTTAGAATCCTACGGAAGTTTATAAATTTCCTAGGAAATTTATAAATATACGGATCTTGTTATTTTCCGGTGACATATATATATATATATATATACCCTTTTCTATACATATACCCGCACCAAGTTTTCCAATATCAGATAGATAAGTTCGGTTCCCGGTCTGGTAACTTTTCAATTTTCATTACCGGACCATCCATTGGGTTATTTGAAGCTCCTAAAGTTTGTCTCTATTTGAGAATTTAAATTTAGGCAGCTGTTTTTGAGTAGCATAGTGATATACAACTAGCTTCTGCCAGTTTCTATTATGGAAACTACTCCGCGCACCCGGATAAAAAGTAGCCTTTCTCGATAAAAGGTTTATCTAAAAGTGAGTTTTACGCGTTCAAACAAACAAATTCTTCAACTTTATATTATTAAAGAGTAAAGAAGTATAGATGTCAAGCTATAAATATATTTTACACTAGCCGTTTTCCCGCGGTTTCACTCGCATCCCGTGGGAATTACTGCCCGTACCCGGATAAAATATAGCCTATGTCACTCGTGGATAATGTAGCTTTCGAATGGTGAAAGAATTTTTAAAATCGGTCCAGTAGTTTTTGAGCCTATTCATTACAACCAAACAAACAAACAAACAAACAAAGTTTTCCTTTTTATAATATTAGTATAGATTCAGCTCGAGAAACCTTCCAATGAATGAAGCAGTTATTTCTGTTCTTATTTTACAGTTGATTACCTACATAAGGTTATTTTTGTTGGGCTTGTTTATTAATAAGTTATGATGAAAAGTGTAGAAGTGCTATGTTTTCCGCTTTTCAATTCTTATGGTGTTTGATAAAAAAATACATGGTAAAGTTAATAGTGAGCACAAAGAGGTTCGGTTTAACGTAGGAAGAGCTAAGTTTGAATTTAATAGAAATATTACAGCGATATGAAACATTATTCTTTGATATCTGAGACTAAAAGCATTATATTATTCAAAGCGGTCAGTGACCCGTGGCTGTCAACGTCAAAAATTTTAAATTTTCAAAGTAGAACATTTACAAAAAAAATTTGAAGGCTAAAGCAAAGAAAAAGTGTTATTTTGTTAACGTTGACTAAAAACTTCGTCCAATCTTATTATTTTTGCGCAGGCAACACTAAAGGCCAAGTTTTGCTTCGTAAAACAGTCCAAAACAAAGTTAACAACTTTAAATACTAGCTTTAATATATTCGAAAGCTAAATTTTGCATTCAACCTACAGTTTTAAGTTAATTAAGTGTTGGTAACTTGCTCTGAAATTGTGTATTAATTCCAACGGGCTCCTGAAAACTCTCGTTGAAAGGGCGGGGTGCAATTTGATACAAATTAAAAAGGGGTAATGTCTGAATTGAAAACATTATTTACGGCTAATTTTCTCTAAGGGTTAGACAAGACGCTGTAGCATTTCATGTTTTTTAAGCTCCATTGAATATTCGTTTTACCATCATTGTACACAAAAAAGTGAAAAAATAATTGGTAATTTATCATCTGCCTCGACTTTTTCCCAAACATCGTAAGGTCAGCTTCCAGTCTAACCATATGCAGCCAAGTACTAGCGTTTTACAAGGATCGACCGCCTATCTTAACCCATTTACTCGGACAATCTGATACCCCTTTAAAACTGATTGTCAGACTTTCTGTCTTCTGATTGCCTATTACGACTACCAAAGATGTACTTATAACAGCCGGGACCTACAAATACAACTCGTCAGATGGTTAGGCATGAACAACCTTGCCCCAAGTATGGCTAATCTTACGATTGATTAACCTCTTAGCAATGAGCCCTTCATTTGATTGGATAAAAATATTTAGTAGCTCAACTTAGCAGATGGGCCATAGAGATGGCTCTCTTGAGTGTGCAGCGTCTCTATAATGGCTTTGTAAACACATATGGCTAATCTTCCAAATATGAGTCTACCTTACTCACTCACTTTGACGAAACAAAACAAAATTACTTAATTTTTCCTCATTAGAGAGCTGCGAGATTGTTCGAAAGAGTTACCACGGCCCATGTACACCTAGGAGCTCAAGAAGGAACACGGTGTGTTTTAGTCAGTAAAAGTCTGAACCTCCCTCACGCTGTCACCCACGCCGGAAACGGTCATAGGATGATTTCCCAACGACAAAAAATAAGCCCGTTAAGTTTTAGTACTTTTGGCGTAACAAATAAAAAACAACGTGAGGGGTGAAGAAAACAGTATTTTGCAATGTCCCCTCATTAGTTGAAAGCAACATGAAGCTAGAACCAGGGCAGTGAGAGAGCTACTTACTAAAACAGTAGCTATCTGGCATCACGGATTGCGAGCCATAATATTATATCTAGGAATCAAGGTTGTGTGCGCAATTTGGAAATTTGCCAAAGGGAATACAAAACAAATAGTGGTAAATGGTGCAAGCTTAAGTTGTAAGAGTTTGGCAGGGAAGATTCTGCGGCTTATAAGTAATTAAGATAAAAAATTATGAAAAAATACTTTGTACACTGTTTTACTTACAATATACAATTGATTATTATCATTAATTACCGAAAAAAATATCTGTTTAATTGTTCATATTCGGCAGCTATTTCATTCAAAGTTGATATCGTAAGGTTTTTATTTTACGCAGACTTATTACAACGTCAAATCATTTGGCACTATCTGATGAAGGGCTAAGTTAAGCAGCAGATGGCTATAGGTTGAAATGGTGATGATGATATTTCTTTATATTCTTCTACAATATCTATCAACCTTATATTCAATTTATGATCTAGAATCCCAACAATTTGAAAAATATTTTCTTCATTCCCCTTCACTTACTCAACATTACAACTTAAATGGCCTGCATATTACAGAAAAGCCTAATCATTCACAATCGTCTATTCAATCCTCCAAGTGCAACGCCGCTCATTACCTCACAATTCCCTCTCAATACAGTTGTACTAGCCGTCGGTCCATTTATGTACTCAGCCGGTGTACCGTGAAAGCCCTGAGGCTTGCTTATTCCTGCTGTATGTTTTGCTAATCACTTGCTGCCCTGTAAAGACCTGCAGACCGTGAACGATTCGCTTTTGCCTTGATGGTCGTTGGAGCATGAAAAGTGTTAAAGCCAACCCTGCAAAGTGTAATGAAGCAAAGGCTGCAATTCTGTGTGGCAAGTTTTTGCTGGCAATTTTATTAACTGATGAATGGGTAGTTGAAAGACAGGAATTGAAGACAGGTTTGGTTCTGTGAAATAGCTAGGTGGGGTAATTAGGTGGTATTTTTTATTATTTGTTTACGAGGATGCCTCATCAAAAGTATCTCTGAGTATTATTTTTATGTGAAGTCAGCAAGATAGCGACCATATACAAGAATTAAAGTACAGTACAGTACAGTAAAAACATTTTTGGAAGTTAAGTAACCAATAAAAAATTTAAGTTTCAGAGGCAATTCAGGCAGAGCCTACTATCTCATAGCTTGTCCCAATCTCCAAGAATCGGAGGCAGAGGGAGCACACAAAATGTTTTCCATAGCCTTCATTATGTTATTGTAAATACATCTGAAGATCACGCGGAACGAGGAAAATGACGGAGAATAGATGGTTTGCCAACAATCACTTTGAGAATATTCTTATGTATGCAAGCAGACTTATTTACAAAACATAAGATAGCTGATATAACAGTTAGTTTAATTTTGATTTATACGAATTGTTAAACCAACTATTTTTTAGTTGTCGCATAGCCGACTACATTATATGTAGGTGAGAAAAGGCTAGGCGGATGATGGTGATCAGAATATCATCATCATCTGCCTAGCCCTTTCCCAACTATTTTGGGGTCGTCTTCCAGTCTAACCGAATGCAGTTGAGAACCAGTGTTTTACATGAAGCGACTGCCTATCTGACCTTCACAACTCAGTTACCTGGTTGCCTGGTGCCAAGGTGCCAAGGGCACCTTGGCACCTTTATCGTACCTCCTGAAACACGGAAGAACTCGTTATGACAAGATGGTCACTCATCCACGGACCGACCGCGCCAAGCGTTCCTTAACCTTATGATCGATCGATCCGTGCGCCTTTGACTTAACCACGAGCTCTTCATGATGATCAATGATGACAAAAATATAATGAGACCAAAATCTATACCCATATACATACAGTATGCAAGTTTTAACGTATAGCGGTGTTCGGCGGAAACACGAAGGCTAATGGACTAATCTTGTACTGCTCAGAGATATTTTGTTCTACGTTTAATTGATACCAATTGTAAATTAATTATTTCATGTTACTTACGGTGGATTTTCCTTATATGTTGAAGTAATTGTTGTTGAAAAAGTAGGTGAATGCTGAACTGAGATAATAGGAGAAGGTTTAAGTTCAGCAGTAGATGGCAACAGGCTGGTATAGTAGTTATGATGATTGTCGGTGTTTGGTCAGACCAAAGTTGCATAGCTTTATAAAATTAAATGCCTAGTAACTTCGTGCCAAAAAATAAATTCAGTTACAACGAGTTATAATATGAATTTTCAGTGTTTTGGAATTTTGATTTATTTATTTTTTTCCAGGTTTCAAAAGTTTTTACCTGTAACAAAAAAACAAATAAATACGTATTTGTTGTCCACATTACAATTATACCATTTTTACATAATTTACTAGCTGCCCGCCCTTGCTTCGCTTCGTGGAAAGCTCCCGATCGGCGTTGGTTTGTACAAAACATAAACTTACTATACACTAAAACCTTCCTCAAGAATTGTTCTATCTATTGTTGAAAACCGAATGAAAATCCGTTCAGTACTTTTCGAGTAAATTGCGAACAGACAGACAGACAGACGCGGCGGGGGACTTTGTTTTATAATGTGTATTGATGATAAGAAGAGTTACTGTTAAAAGAGAAAATACTTGAAGAATTCAAACAAATAGCAAGGAGAATTCAAACTTGGCTTCAAACAACACAAAAAAAAAAACAATAACAAAACACAATCACCACTGTAACGGACACTTAGCATTAGTTTCTATCCCACAATTTATTTAACTACCACAATAAAACATAAAACAAATCTCCAATTATTCTTCAAACAAAATCTTAAACTTAGGCAACAATTAAGGGCACTCCACATCAAACATTACACATTTGCATTTGTCAAACAACTCGTCAGAGTTGACGCATCTTCGCAATTTTCTAGTCTGTTTCATCCAGTTTACTTGTAGACCAGGAGCACATAGCAACTAAACTTAGTTAATAGTTCAAAGGCAAAATATAAATAGATCTTTTCTCGTGTGTATACGAGACCGCCTTAAAAACTATATATTAATCAATACTCCAGTTTGTGACGATGTAATCCCTGGACCCACTGAACCGATTTAGATTCATTTTTATCAATAGAAGCTTTCTATTGATAAAAATGAATCTAAATCGGTATTTAGGAGTACCATAAATTATATTTTATCCGGGTACGGAAAATCGTTTCCACACGTCGCAGTTAAACCACTGGTGGAAGCTAGTATTATAGCCAGTTTAGTATTTGAAATGAGAAGTGATAAAAATGGGTAAGATTTTGTTTTTTTTTATTTTTCAAAGCCACAATCAGAATTCTAATAACAACAGGCAACAGTTTACACCCACCGCAATACTAATAAACGTGTTTGAAAGGATTTCTTCAAACACATATTATGACTTTGTTCATAGTTTCTATGACGTAGATAAGATAAGACAAAATTCAAAGTAGGCTGAAAATCAGCACTTTTTGAAGGTCAATTTTACAAAAGACAACCCCAAAAACACCCGCCCTTCACCACTTCTTATGTGTTTTTGCTGGGAAGAAGAAATGGTGGAACAAACTCCCCAGCAACACTACACAAGGCAGGTCTGGTGGTTTCGGGCTCTCTGTCTATTGGACTTGTTAGCAAACGAAACTGGGTCACTTTAATGTACATACTACCGAATGCTGATGCTTTTCAATACTTTTGTTCAGTAACTTCGTTATGAGGTAGCAAGTTTAAATTCTGATCCGTCTGAAGTTTCAACAACCGGCCGTGGAGTTGTTGCTTAATAAATTATTATGTTGAATTATGTTTACTTGTAACTACGAGGTTTACGAGCAATTGTGATGGTTATTTAGATGTTTTGTGTGAATATTTCAAAAGGATTAGAAATATTAATATATTATACATATTAAGAGTTTCTTTGCTTGTTTTGGAGAAGATTATAAACTTATTTTTATCCTTGTGCGCGAAGTCGGTGCTGGTGAAACTACAGATAAAATAAGCAACAAAAATTTAAAGAGCAAATTATAAAATGAGTATGCTCCATTTCATACACAACCAACAAAGTTTGATTGAATTTCGCAACACTGAAAAATTTGATACCATCAGGGAGTTGCCAAAATTTTAATGGGTTTTTCAAATGGTGGTTGAACGCGCCAGCAGCAAACTTCGAGATAATGAAAAGAAAACTTAAGAGAGCAAATTTACTTTTTAAAGTTTTTGGAAGATCAAATAGCTAAGCACGAGTCGGGCTCACACATGTATAGTTACGTACCATAATCTATAAAACGAGCAAATTGATAATCTTTGTTGCATGGGAATACCCTAGAATCTAGAGCATTTGTTTTATTTAATTTTGAGTATTTTTTGTTACTGTATGAAATAAATATATCACCTGTGATTTAAACTTTTAACTATCACAGTTTGCTGACAGAAGGATGGACAGTCTCAGTAATAGGGTCCCGCTTTTCCCTTTCATTACGAAACTCCAAAAACACCAGTATTTGCACTTTTAAAGAAATTGCAAAGAATCATATTTCTGAGTGCAACGTAAAACACCTTACAGCGTAAAATATAATATCATTACTGTAAGTGCTTTTGGTTCATAAGTCTTCATTTTTGCTCCCATTATTAACACGAGCAGAGAGAACGTTAAAACTGTGAGTGTCTATAAAATATTACCATCTACTACATTAGGAGTTTTATATGTTTTTGCTGTCCTATGTAAATCGTGTGTAGTCGTGATGGCCTAGTGGGTAAAGCAGCAACCTTTCAAGTATGAGTGTGTGGGTTCGATTCCAGGTCAGGTTAGTACCAATGCAACCAATTGCTGATTAAAAGTAAAGGAAAACATCTCGAGGAAACATGGACTATAAATGAAGTCTGAAATTGCTAACCCGCTTGATGATTAACGCTCAATCTTTTTCTGTGTACCTGCACCTGTACCCAGCAGTAGAAAAAAAGCTGATAATAAGGTAAATTCTCAAAATTTGAAAGTCCGGAGTCCAACCTGAAGCCTGCGGTATACATTTATCTGAGTAAAGGTAGGAGTCGCTTTAAGACTGGGTGGTTGGGTGAATAACCTGCGACATGAGGGAACTGATGCCGTCCTAGCCGATTGTCGCCCACGGCGGCTGTTCTCATATAAGAGGATCAACCAGCTGCGCAGGATATATTATAGTGCAGAAGCATTTGCGCAGACACAGGTGCACTCCCTTTTCCCTTACTCTCATAGCCCGATGAGACGGCAATCAGACAAGACAAGAGAGAGATTAGGCGCAGGATCGATATTAAGTTGGTGATTGATTCACCTGTAAATCGGAGAATAACTCTAATGCCCATATCACATAGGAGCTTCAGTGAAATGTTGGGGTAACATAATGAAGCCCAAAACAGGACCCCAGAAGGAACATTTATAAAGGTTTTTGTCACTCGCTCCATTCACTTCCATAACTTATTTTTCAGCACTCGGTAAAACTGCAGAGAATGGGTAGTCTAATATAAAATGTACGTTGATTACGTTAGATATACTACGTACTTATGATCCACGGTCGTAAAACTCAAAGAGTTACAGTTTCATTCGTGCAGTAGTTCGTAGTAATATACTTACATAGTAAGCTTGGTGTAAAATGTAGCAGAGCTGGAACCAAATTTTTATGACAGTTTTACTCTTTGAATGTGTTTTGTAAATATACAGAAGGAAATAAATTATACATTCATGCGTTCTTATAACGCTTTGACACTAGTGGACGTCGAGAGTATACACTCGATTTTTCTACGCACGACTCTATAACAAAACCGGCCAAGTGCGAGTTGGACTCGCGCACCAAGGGTTCCGTACGTTATCTATGAAAATTGAACGTATCTATTACCTACAACTAGCCAAAATACAATCATTTTTATAAATCGCAAGTTATAACTTTGTTATCCGACTTCATTTTTCATACAAATATATTCAGAATATCAAAGTTATAATTTGCGGTTTCGTTTATTGTATGGGGACCCCCCTTAATATATATATATATATATATATATTTTTATTTTTAGTATTAGTTCTTGTAGCGACAAGGTAAATACATACTTTGTGAAAATTTCAGCTTTCTAGCTAAACCGTGATGTTTATGAAATACATCCTGGAGATAGACAGACAACGAAGTCTTAGTAATAGGATCCCGTTTTACTCTTTTGGGTACGGAACCCTAAAAAAACCTTCACAGAAAATGCACAAAATATACCTTTAATTCGGCAAGTCCTGCCTTCCTACAACACAATCATTACTTGTGGCAGTAATTACAAGGTGCATTTTCATTGTTGAATGCAAACGTATATTTTACCAGCAAAATGTATGAACAAACGGAGCTGGTGAATTAAAGGGAGACATGACCTCACGACTTTGAGCTACAGCCTTGCTATTAATTAGTTTAAGAGTGCCTTCACACAAGACGATTTTCCATTCGTTTTTGCCGCACGGCTGCGCGCTGTTCGTAAGTGCGTAAACAATTAACAACTGTCGGGCGAAAGATAACATTTAGAATCACACGACAGATCTTTTTCCAATTTGTCGCACGCAAAAAAACTGAGCGCAAAGTCAACAGCAGGTCACGGTACCCGAATCTGTCAAATTTTACCAATCAAACATTAACCTACTACTATTGTGCTAAGGTTGAAAATCGATTCCATAAATTTGACAGATTGCGGACTGCGGTAATGCTGTCTTCTGTACATACCTACTCAACAAAATCCGAAGTAGCAGCAAACTTGGTGGGGCCAAGCTAGCTGATTCTCTTGAAGGCGCGCGTGGAACAAGAACGCACCGCTGACAGTAACATCGACACTGGATGGACAGGCGCCATCCGCAATCCTGTTCCCTCTCGCATCCGACCTTGGCAACCTAAGCCACGAGGCCGCGATGATGCTCCTCCCAAGTCTACTGTGACCTGCAAGTAATACGTCTAGT
Source organism: Heliothis virescens (assembly GCA_002382865.2). Lineage (NCBI taxonomy): Eukaryota > Metazoa > Arthropoda > Insecta > Lepidoptera > Noctuidae > Heliothis > Heliothis virescens. The sequence continues at coordinate 1,050,933 of NWSH02000323.1, forward strand.
GGTTATACCCGGACGCCAGCTCATACCCGATCATCATCATCCCCAGCCGTTTTTCTATCGTCCCACTGGAGGGCACAGGTCTCCTCTCACACACGATTGAGCTTTAATCACCACGGTTGCTCACTACGTATTGGTGAATACAGAGTTTATAATCCAGGTTTCCTCGACATGTTTCCGTTTACCTTTAATCAGTCATCTTGGCCTACTTCGAAATGGTACATACAAACTTTAAAAAGTTGCAATGGTACTTGCCTGATCTGGAAACTCGTTCCCTTATATTTGAAAGTTTGGTGCTTTACCCACTGGGCCACCACGACTTCTACCCACTAGACCAGATTACCACTATTTCTAAACGAACAGCTACCTCCTAGTTTGTCATTCACCTTGTCCAACTCCTCAGATTTCCCGCCTCAGTATCATAAATACTAGAATCCAGCCGACGTGCGACTACTACGCTTATCTCCCGGCTTAGCTCGGCGCCTCGTTAAATATTCACGGCTGATATTTTTCCATAATGAATGAGCCGCTGAGAATATTTCGTGTGCCAAAGTGTGTGTGTGTGTGTTCTACTGAAAATTGTTGGGAGATGTTTTCTTCACGGTTTGGTGGAAATTGACGAATGTTACATAGTGATGTTCGAAATTAACCAGTTTGATCATACTTAGTACGTTTACATTACAGTTCATGATAATTTTTCGCTAATATTCTTTTTAAAATGAATAAAATTATGACGTCTTTTAAACTACATTCTATTTAATTTTTTTTGGGTTTAAAACATCGTTTCAAAAACATTTGACTTGTGTGAAAAAATTAATAACAAAGTATCAATTTATTCATAATACGCTTTGATGATACCATGTTTCACTTATAATATAGTTTCCATTTATCCCTTCAGATGAATCTATAGAATACCTGTAGACTCGATGCTAAGGCCTGCAGCCACCGAGCTACATACATACTATGTAATAAGATGATATGCGCTTGACTGGTGCAGTAACACGATAGATTCCTGAGCCAATTACCTGCGAGTGTGGACTCACTGACTCCCATCGAAACCTCTAGACTTCTTTCCTTTGAGGAAGTATATTTTGATACTGTTTTGATGTGTAAGAGTAACTGGTTGCTATGTAATAGCACGTCAGTTTGTTTGGTTTTGAAAGCACGTTTAACCACATGTACAACCTGTTATTTGTGCAGTTCTAATCCTAAAATTATAGAAGAATCTTTCAGGTTATGTTTGATTGGATTCATGCATTTTATTTATACAATTTTTTATTGGAGATTGGAGGCAAAAATAAAGATTTAAGTATAACATGTGTCTTGGAACTAGAATAGTTTGAAAGAGCTCCAGAATAGATGTGGAAAATGTCTGACGATTTCTCTCTCCGGTCTTTAAAAAAGATCATTCTTAAAGATTTTTATGAATACTACTGTACACTGCAATATCATTCATCTTGTCAATCAATTACATGAAGTATATAGCCAATGTATGGCTAGAAATTATATAGCCGGTACTCGAGCCATCGTCGTCTCAATCAGTAGGCCACAGCCAATCAGCTCGCAGGTGATTGGCGTACCATAAGTGATGGTATTATGCGAAATTGCTCTGCTAAATCTATTAGATGGGAGGGAAATGTTTCAGGCTATTTCGAGCTTAAACGCTGTTTCAGTAGTGTCTTGGATAGGAATGAAGAACGGTGAAGGAGGAATATTGTGAGGAAACTTAGACATAAAAAGTCTTGAAGGGCCAGTCATTTTCGAGCAAACGTGACGATTAATGCTCATTCCTTATCTGAATATATAAAAAGCAGCCCTATATCATCACCATCTTCTTGCTTACCCCAATGTATTTGGGGTCGGCGCAGAATGTTTTTTTCTTCCGTACTCTTCAATATGCCCCAACATAATTGAGAAAAGGCTAGGCAGATGACTTTTCTATCTGCCGTAGGTAGGTCAGTAGGACATAAAAAGGCTGGTGCAATTCTATATAAACATTTTATTAACGGGTCAAAACTGAAACGGCAGTTAACGGAGTTAAAATTTGAACGAGTTTGTTCAAATAAAATTGTATTTTGCTAAACTTTTGAGTGGGACACATAGTTTAATTTGTTGGTTGATGGCTCGGCTAATTTTCATCGTTGTGAAGTGTGAAATGACGATGTTTTTGAATTTTGGAACAAACTCTTTTAGACTATTATAGCTTTTTAATAACAAGCAATATTTTTTAACTACTTATACATACATTCTATATATAATATGTTTTATTGTTTTGTGAGTATTTTTGTAGGACAAGTTATAGACTTTATTGTAAACAAACTATTCCTCGTGGTGCTACCATTTCGAGGGCATAATTTTCCACGCCTAACCTTGTCTTTACTGTGTATCTAAACATAAGAAGTATAATATTATTTTTAACTTCACAAACAGACATACTTTTATTCATACTGACATATAGTTGTAGCTTGAACATATTTGCCAGTGTTAGGGCGCGTTCAAAGTCTACTTACGACACTGACATTTTCGATGGCTATGAATTTTACATCATATTTACTAGATCTAATTGCTATTGGGTGAATATAATTATGGTTAAATATTATTAACCGACTTCAAAAAAAGGAGGAGGTTCTCAATATGACCGTATATATATTTTTTACTGAATTAAAGATACAATTCCTATGAAAACGTCGATGAAACCGTACGGTCTGAACGCGCCCTTGCATGAGTCGCCGGTGTAACACGAGGAATTATGAAGGCATAATATGAAAAATTCAGTGTTCATTACTACAAGTTCTTTATAAAGGTTTTACTCCACGTTCGTAAGGTAAATGCTGAAATAGCTTATTCAGTAGTAGACTGGTTTAAAAGCTTATTTGTGCATTTGTAGTGTGTTTTGAGTATTAAAGAGAAAATAGGGGTACTTAACCTATATATTTATTTATTTTTTACATAAAGATGACTGAGGTTTCTTTATTTATAACTACTAATGTGGTACATGAGAGGTTTTTATGTTACGTAATTTAATAACTACCTATTTAGAAACTCTTGGGGCGGTCCGTGCACAGTCAATCTCGATCGTGATCTGTAACCAAAATCAATGAGCGCGATCCAGATTGATGATGTACAAAGTAGATTGACGCATCTGATCACAAAATATCTATATATTTTGGAATCCAGATTGCGATCAGAGCTTTAGGATCACGATCGAGATTTATTGTGTACGGGCCGCCTAATAACTTTAAAGTTCAACTTAAATTAAATTAAAAACATATTTTTTGCTTGTTAACCAAAATACTACTACTTCCAGTACCCGGTTAGAATGTAACCCGTAGACTTCTTCGATTTATTTTTATTTTTTAACAATTAATTAAAGTCGGCTACTTCTCGCGGGAATCTCACGGCTCATTCCTATGTCAATCAGGGATAGTGTAGGTTCACAACAGTGAAATAGTTCTTCAAATAGATTCAGTCGTTTCGGAGCTTTAGGTAATAAACAAACAAATTTATAAACTTAGTCTTTAAGACATCTTTATCAGTATGATATAATAATCGTAGTATTTAGTTAAATATCTATATCAAACGTTTAGCAAGTAAACTGCTACCGTTTGACCTAGTTGTGACTGAAATATGCTATGCTAAGCTCCCACATTGTTTCCTGATACACTGAAGCCAAGTATTTCAAATATTTCTATCATGTCGCAATAACGTGCAGTTACATGAAGCGAACATTTAATGGATATAAAAATTTCATTCATTTAGAACTCGCGCATACTGCATAACTCACAACTATGTTGTACGTGAGTTTGCATCAAATAATTTTGCTATTCTGAAGCCTTACTTCATTTGTTGGTATTTGTACTGATATTGTCGAAAAACTTTTCTGTGTACTAGCTTCTGCCAGCGACCTCGTTCGCGGAACATGTCGCTTATGCCAGCGACAACGGGTCGTCATAATCAAAGATTTTTCCCTTCACTGCTCTGCTCCTATTGATTGTAGCGTGATGAAAAGTTTACTGTAACCAGCTCAGGAGTATAAATAATAATTGTACCAAGTTTCGTTAAAATCCGTCCAGTAGTTTTGTTTCTATAACGGTTATACAGACAGATAAAAATTTTACTGATTATATTTTTGGCATCAGTACCGATCCCTAATCACCCCTGATAGTTATTTTGGAAATATATTTCATGTACAGAATTGACCTCTCTACAGATTTATTATAAGTATAGAAGATAGATTCGTGCAGGTTTGACTGGGCTACGAGCGAACACAGCTTAGCAATCACGGATTTTTAAATGCGAGTGTAAAAACAAAAACCCAAGCTATACCATATATAGAATAAACTTTTACACTAAAAGGGCGCTAAATAAATCCGGTTTTCCAACAAAATCCCGCCATTTTGTGCGTTTTCGAGTACCTAACTAACAAATATTTAATCGTTCAAACGTTTTAACTTCTATATTACCTAACATTTATGTTTTGGGTTTATAACGTTAGCTGTGTAAATGTATTGAGGTTATTTTCCATCGTCAGCTTATTAAGTAACTAGATTCTGCCAGCGGTTTCATCCGCGTCCCGTGGGAACTACTCGGCGTACCCGGATAAAAAGTAGCCTATAGCCTTCCTCGATAAATGGACTATCTAACACTGAAATATTTTTTCAAATCGGACTAGTAGTTACTGAGATTAGCACGTTCAAACAAACAAACTCTTCAGCTTTATAATATTAGTATAGATTATTATAGTATCAGAAAGTGTGCCAAATCAGCCGAATTTATCGAACATAATTTCAGTCGGTGTTCAAAAATCCTCGCTTCTTTTCAAAGTATTATTCCCTAAAGTTATTTAAACACTACCTTCCACCAGTGCTGGATAGGGATCCGATAAGAACTACCACATGGACCGAGATAAAAAGTATGCTACGGCCTATCTAACACCGAAACTAATTTTAACCCATACATTGTCCACAAAGTAGACACAATAGTTAACGCGATCATCACGTGTTTTAGAAAATTCTCCATACAAAATTTTCTTAAACACATGACGATCCCCTGTTTAACTTTATTATAGTAAGACCCTTCATTCGATGGGGTACCTGTTAAAAGTTGTTCAGCAGCAAACAAACAAACTCTTCGTCTATCTAAATATATAAAACTCAAAGGTGACTGACTGACTGACTGACATAGTGATCTATCAACGCACAGCCGAAACCACTGGATGGATCGGGCTGAAATTTGGGACGCAGGCAGATGTTATGACGTAGGCATCCGCTAAGAAAGGATTTCCCGAAATTCCCACGGGAACGGGAAAAAACGGGATTTTAAGTATAGCGCGGGCGAAGCCGCTGGCAGAAGCTAGTATATTATAAATAAAAAAAAGTTCCAAAATAACACGTAATCATCATTGTTGTTACCTGTCAAATGTTTTCTTTGGAACTCCGTAAACATAGGCTTCGTCCCTCATCGCTTTCCTCATCCTGAAAAACAAATAAAATGTCGCTAAAATCACAAGCGACGAAACCTCACAGTTGTACAAACAATCTTAATGTTTACAGCCAGTTTCTAAAACTGTTCCCAACATTCTCCATTAAACTCTGAAAGGAATTTCAGACGCGTCCAGAAAGCATTTCGTTTAAATCTTCAAAAATTTCAAAAACTGAAACAACTTTACGTTTACGACAAAACAAACTCGCAGTATTTGCATATTTTTCAAAAACATTTCAAAATTTCTTTTTGTTTTAAATAAAGCCATTTAATACACACGAATGCCGCAAGAAAAATAACTTTCTGCCCGAAAGTGGCCTTGTGATACTTATCAAGGAAAAAACGATAAAAAAGTGTCAAAACTCCTGAGCGTCCATTATTCAAACTTACCGCCGGACTTTTTTAATTTCCTTAAAACAGTAGAAAAAAGTTTTTACCTCTATTTAGTTCTCCGAGTCAACATGGCACGCGCAAATACCAGAAGCGGTTGTTTGCTTGACGCTCCTAGACACAGACGGTTCTACAAACTTCGAGGTAATAACGTACTTCGTAAGAGAACCACTATACTATAGCAATTAAACTATCATCTTGCCTTTTCCCTACTATTTTGTGGTAAAATCCGTCTAACCAGTGCTTTACATGGAGCTGCCTGTCTGACCCCCAGCATCCCGATATTCCTTGTTAATACTGATTGTCAGACTTTCTGGCTTTTAACTACCCGTAACAACTACAAAAGATGTTCAAATAATACCCAGAAACCACCAATGTGCTTACCGAAACACGGAAGATCTCGTCATGACAAGATGGTTACCCACGGGAACAAGCGCCGAGCGTTGCTTAACCGCGATCGATGGATCCGCGCGTTTTTGACTTAGCCACGAGCAATTAGCATAGTAATTAAGTCGTTTACAAAAAGAAAACTGGTAGTTGACGTCGATCAGAAGCTAACGTTGTTGACTTCATGGATCTAAACTGTTTGTCTATCCTTTGTCCCATTACCTACGAGTACTAACAAATATTCCAAGTATACGTTGATGTCCCAAAGGTTCCATTCCCAGTATTTAGACCACTAATTAGTCTAAACTAGTTCTGAATCAGTGTTCTGGTACTGTTACAGTGTACTTCAGAAAGTACTTTAAAGTTTGAAACTAAATTACGTACGTAATGTTGAACGCTAATTGCGGTGCGGCTCATAAAATATACAAACGTTACTGATATGAACAGTTACATAACATGATAATTCTTCAAAAGTGTATGTGTAAAGTAATCTTTTCATTTGCAACTTATTTTTAGAGTTCCGTAGCCAAAGGGTTTAACGGGACCCTATTACTAAGACTCCATTGTCTGTCTCCAGGCTGTATCTCTATTTTCGCAAATAATGTATTTTGCTGCCAGAAAAATGTTTGTATTTTGGCTAGTTGTAGGTAATAGATACGTTCATTTTTCGTAGATAATGGTACGGAACTCTTCATGCGCGAGTCTAACTCTCACTTGGCCGGTTTTTTTAAAGAAGGCAATTTTATCCTTCCTTGACCAATATCATTAACCCAAAAATAACTCTCTCTGACAGGCTTTCAAGCCAACTACTGAATTCATTTGAATGTCTAAAATATCCAGAGCCTGAAATTTTATCCAGATACCTATGGCAAATAATTATCTCAGGGAACAGCTAGTAACTCAATATTTGTATTATATATGGGCCTCAGTTGCCTGAATTAAATAAATAAATAAAAAAAAATAAAATAAAATTATCAAGCTGCTGTGTCATTGGCACTCGTATCTGACACACTATATTGCATGGCACCCGTCTTCACCTATCGCACTCATTACTTTTTATTTCATGGATATTTATTATCTTCGTATACTTATATAAGACCTGAAGAACTTTCTATACAAAAAAGTGTTGAACTTCAAAATAATTTCTCTGTTTTTCGGTACCAATAACCTTGTGTCTTCTTAGACATATTTAAATATTTTTACTTTTCTTTAATTACTAGCTAATTAACAGTCGGTTTAATTCTGAACTAGTGATTAAGTTCGAAAGTGTTCGACTGAGTGCTCTCAGAAGTTGGTTAAGAAAATACGGAAATGTTCCGCTGTAATCCCGCACTGAGAGATATGGATGCACCAGAGCCGCTGCGCTAAGGATCCTAAGTTCAGCTCCCATTTGTACTTCAACGAGGTAATTAAAAGTTCTCCGCTAACTACCCATGAGATTTTACAACGATGGTAAAAACTATTCCCTACGTACTCACTAGGGTACGTCCTGTATGGACGAATCAATGCGAATGCGATGCGATTAGAAGCGAATTTAAGGATGGGAAAAATTGGGAAAAAAATTATAATGCTCGTAATCACTTCTTCCGTCAGATGGTGTGCAAGCGAAGAATGATTTGTTGTCATTTCTAATCCCTATCTTTATCTGCACAAGTAGTAAGCTTCGCCGCGCCGTCCCGTCCCGCGCCACGTCACGTAGGCCACTTCAAAAGGACTTAACTGTTTGTTGTTTTCGCGTCGCGCTGTGCTGCTTTGTGTTCGCACCCAGATTGCTTATATAGGACGCACCCTAAGCGAGTGAGCACGAGGCACGTCGTAACCACCAAGGATTTTCCTCACGAGGCTATCTATAATAAAGTAATGAGTACCAGGCTTTTTAAGTAAACATTTAGGCCCAGCGCCGTATCATTAGGCAATAATAAAAATTACAACTTAACAGTATAGCTATAAAGTTTTAATTTCAATGTTAACGGTTGTTAGTTCAAAAACCTTTCTTTCAACTTATTATTGTTAAACTATTAAGATATATTTTTGAAAAAGCTAGTTTAAGATACCACTGCCTCGTGTCTTGTACTATCATAAATTCCAATTAATTTGAAGCTCATGTTCACATAAAAAGCAAGTCTACGTATACTTGAAAAACATGTTTGTTAATTATAAACATTAGAAGATTGTTCCACATACAAACTCCACAATGAAGGCTATATTTATCGTGTTTCGTTGTTAATTCATACATTACTTCTAAGTACTTACTTTCTTTTATAGATAAGAGCTCGTGGCTAAGTCAAAGCCGGGCGGATCGATCGATCATAAGGTTAAGTAACGCTTGGCGCGGTCGGTCCGTGGATGGGTGACCATCTTGTCATTACGAGTTCTTCGTTGGCAGTCGTTACGGGTAGTCAGAAGCCAG
>NWSH02000323.1:1061355-1073857 GCA_002382865.2 Heliothis virescens
CAGTCGCTCCATGTAAAACACTGGTTCTCAGCTGCATCCGGTTAGATTGGAAGCCGACCCCAACATAGTTGGGAAAAGGCTAGGCAGATGACTTACTTTGTTTTATTTAGCAATTCGTTACTAACTTAACTAATAATTTATTCTGATGTATTAGCTATGTTTCTGCCAAATTTCATTAAAATATACGTGACACTTTTTGTGTGAAAGCGTAACAAGCATACATACAGCCTCTCAAACTTTCGCTTTAATAGTATTAGTAACAAGTAGGATTGCTAAGTACTTGAATTTATTTAGCAAAGTTCGTTTGCCCTTTGTAACCAATTCAGTATTTTTCCCATAGATTTACCAAGAACCAGTAAAATACCACAGAATATGATTTTTTTATTCAGCTTCTCACCGACGGCCTCATTTCTGAATTGCCTCTTCAAAATCGTAATAGCACACCCTGTGTACACGTACAGGGGGTTCCAAATACCAACAGGGCAACGGCCACGCAAATTGTTATGAGTATCATTAATTAGGGGCTGGGGGTATCAGGAAATTTGGAACACGTTCAAGTATACTTACATAAGACAATCATGTGTGAATACGAAGCTACTGTCGTGTGCTCCAAGGAATTTGTAGAATTTAAGCTTACGCGGTTATGAGGACAAAGTGAAATGGGATTGGTAGTAATTTCTTGATTAAATAGTTTATATTTCAAAATACTTTTGAGTACAGACGACAGCACATCAAATTACCAAAATCTGTCAAATTCCTGCAATAAATTTTCGACTCAACAGTGGAAGGTTCGTTCGATTGGTAAAATTTGACAGATTCGGGTAGGTTGACCTGCTGTCGTCTGTACATTCCGCTCGTGGTTATAGTTGCACCTCGGGGCAACTCCTTTCTGCATATACCTAAAGTACCCTATATACATTTTGATTAAACTGCCTAGTATGTATACTACTGCCCAGTTTCACGAAAATACGAAAGGGGAACAAACATCTACACATACATATATATTTTTATAATTTTAGCTGATATTCATATTATATACTAGTCCTCTAATAATTTTTTTCCACACATGGGAATGTTAGGGAACTTTCATGTTTTTTTTAATAATTGTCTTTTGAACAATGGTACCAATATTCAGCTTGTTGCGAATTAATGTAATTTCACCGTTCGTTTTCAGTCTAATTTGACCGGAATAAGAGTATGCATTTTTTTACTATACGTTTGCATGTACTCGCATCTTTAGTTCACATTTTCTTACGAGTGAAACTGGCGGTTATCCTAAGCTTAATTTATATGTTTTTCCTCATAGAAGTGAATACTTGTTTACTCGTATTTTTTTAGCGAAATAAAATTCTTAAACCGCTAACCATAATACAATAATTAGTAGGAAGCAGGACTATTATCTTCTAAGATTGCGTAGCTTGTAGTTGCATACGCTACATTCACACGAAGTAGCAATTTCTAAACCGGATCGGATTTGCAAGAGATACGCGGTTTCATCAGAATATAATTGCCGGATCTTCAAACCGAATGCACGTGTGAAATCGTATATAAACCATTTTGTGAATAGACAGAAAATAGCGACGGTTTGGAAATAGATGACTTTGTGTGAAAGTAGTGTTAGTATTTAGGATGCAATAGTAATAATATAGACGTCCACGGCAGACACAGGTGCACTCCATACTCCTTCAGTCTTATAGCTCATTGGGACGGCAATCCGACACGACCGGAGAGAGATCAGGTGCAAGACCGATATTAACGTGCTCTCCCATGCACGGGTTTATCAATCACTAACTTCCAGGTTTCTGGAGGCTCCCTTAAAACTAACATGATTTTTTGTGCGGATCCTTCGTACTTGGAGGATTTTAACGGTGATATACTAAGTATTGATTTAAAAAAAATGTGGTTTGCTAAAAGGCTCACTCCTAAGATTGAAACAGTCATGAACTGTCAAATTGTTCATGAAATGACAAAGACCAGGCGAACAGAACCCAAAGGGGGTTTCGTCATAAATTGAAACGCAATCGTTATCATATCGCATCTGATTCCATTGTTCACGGGGGTAACAATGGCGACGCTGTGACGAATATTGATGGTGACATCTTACGGTGTGCCGGGAACATGAAGTAGCTAGGTATATGTATAGGAAACATTTGTCATAACGGTGCCGACTGTTGTGGAAGTGTGATTTTGAACTAAATGATCTTTTAAACAGTGCGACTACGAAAAAAAGGAGGTAATCTAGAATCATCAACTGTTGTAAAATACATTATGGAATGCAATAAAGTATTGAATCTAGGTTTTTTGTCAAAAAACATCAAATAGTTGAAATTGGATTTTTTCAATGATGAACATTGAAGTTTTAGGTGGGATTTGATCTGGATTATGTTATTTAGGCTGCCAGCCCACGTTAGATTCCTTGTAGGACAGATAGTCCACCACTTTGGCCCACTTTTTGTAGGGCGTTCTTACCAGGATTTTGTGACCGACTTTGTAGGACGTGTGCATTGTAGTCAATCAGTTCATTTTTCTCCTTAAAAAAATCGGTCAACAATTATCGGACGTGAGTTGGGCCTTAGAGATCAAGTTGGTGGCCTCTCTAGACTACATCTATGATAATAATCTCGTTACTCAATACCCGTACCTCATAGCTTGCAATTATTAATATAGTTTCCATCCTCTCGACCTCTGGAGAAAGTTGGCGAAAGATCTACAAGTACTCGAACAATTCTATAGTTTGCCTCATTATGAGCCAGCCAGCAATCAAGCGCGCCATAGCGATGATAGTCGCTGCAACTTCTGAACTGGACTGCGGATATTGCTCTTCGATATCGTTGAATTAAACAAACTATTCCTCATTCACTATAATATTGACACGAATGACGGTACCATTAGTTTCTCGCAGATTGATATTGTAACGTGAATTAATTTTTCTTGCTTGATTTGTATAATTTATTTCGAGTGGTCAACAAAAAAAGTTTTCGGAAGTACGGTTGCTTGTAAATAAATAAACTTCCGTAAAGTTTGTAGTAAGGTATCTATCAACTCGAGACCAAATCTCTCAAGTAAAACTACTGACTACACCTTCGTCCCCAATTTGTCAGATTTGCGCAGTGCTCAATAATTCAAGGCGTCTCCTTCGGTCTTACCAGAAACGAACCATAAAAACTTTACGGCCAATAAAAGTCTAATCCAATTTCTTTGAAAAGCAGTCAATATGGAATCACTCGGCTTAGCGATAACTCTGGTTGCTTTAGTTTCTGGAGACACTAAACAAGGGAATGAGTTCCCCTACATAGTAAGCATTCACAGAGACAGTGACTTGAGGAGTTTCCTCTGCGCAGGCTCCTTGATCGCCAGCAAATGGGTTCTGACTAGTGCGCACTGTCTTACAAAGATAGCCACCAGAATACGGTACAGCAGCGCATGGAGCCTCCAGAACTATAACTACAGCGCCATACTGCAGCGGATCCGACACAAGAACACTCGTAGCTGCCGCTGGGCCCTGGGCGACAAGAACTCGCTCACACCAAAAGTAAACAACATTGGGCTCGCGCTCGTCGAATGCGTGTCCTCCATTAACTACGCTCGGCTATCGGCCATCGATTACTTCGCACTGCTGGGTTACGAAGTCAGATTTATGGAGTTCAACTACAACTTGATGCTTAGAGCAAATATATATCAAAGCAACAAACGCCGAATGGACCACATAGGGCGCGTACGGGGGAAAAGTGTTAGCTTTGGCAGTGTAAAACGTCCTAAGAACATAGGAAAGCTTGGTAATCTTGACGTGAATCACTCGACTCCTATGGGTGTAGGATATAGGGTAGGTACTGGTGTTGTGCAGGTATGCCAAGATAAAAGTTTCCCTGGTCCGACAATGTGTGTGGCACAGAGGTGTATCGGAAGTGTAGGACATGGTGACACGGAGTCAGTTCTGCCTGACTACGGCGCGCCACTGACGCATGACGGCAGCATCGTAGGCGTCTCCACCGATGTGAAGGACTCTTACTCAACGTATACTCCTGTGAGCCCATACTTGGACTGGATCAATACTGTAATTGCGGGGAACAGATAACTAGAAGCTGTAGTTATTCACCTGTAACGTCTTCATAAGTACTTAGCTATTACTTGTGTTAGGTATTCTTATGATTTACTCTAATAAGTTATTATTTCGTTTTTAGTATTTTTGCAATGTACAAAATGATTTACATGTCTTTATAAAATGTTTTTCGCCGTCCTTTGTATGATTGCTACCAAGAACTTAAATATAAATTCCCTCACATTTATAATATCCATTCTCTAAATACGATAAGTACCGATTTAATAAGGAAGATCTGTTCCTTAATAATGACATTGGCGTTTATTATCGTTGCAAGATGGCGCCCGGGTATAGCTTCCCTCATGAACGCTCCCCGGTAAGTGCCTACAGAGTGTTGGATCCAGTTGGATCAAATGACCAGTATAAAGCAATTGAATCCATCTGTTGACTATTTGAACGTCGTCGTCTCGTTTGTATGTCAAAAATCTTATACAGAGACAAGAACCCGTCCAAAGCTCAATTTTACGAAGGACACTCTTCAAAATGTCCCTTTGCTACTTTCGTAAAAAAATGTGAAGCAACCACAGCAACGTATATCAGAAACTCTGTTTGTCTGCCTGGTCAGGGTTTCACACCAAAAATACAAAGGTTCACAGATAATCTACGGTCTGAGAACCTAGCTCTCTGGAAACACGGATGGAACCGCGAGGAACGACTGGTTTGTTATAGTCTTATTTTTACGAGGCAATCAAAAAACTTGTTTGTCTGGTGGATTCTGGACTAATGTATAAGTGATCCGAAATAAAAACAACAGATGCTCTTCGTTATTTCAAAAGTGCAACACTCGAAGAACGAACTCCGAATTTTGTTTTCTTTGCCTGTAAGTAAATATTAGAGAGATATAGATAAAAAAACCGGCCAAGTGCGAGTCGGACTCGCACGCGAAGGGTTCCGTTCCATTATCTATGAAAAATAAACGTACCTACAAAAAATTACTTTGTTTTTCATACAAATATATGAATAACAAAGTTATAGTTTGCGGTTACTGAAAAAGTGCTATAACTCAAAAACTACTGACTGTATTTCGTTCAAACCAATTTTGGTTGATAGTTTTTATTAAGATCTATAACATATATTTTTTTTAGATTTTTCACTTTGGTAGTTTAGAAATTACAGGGGGGGGGACACACAATTTAGCACTTTGAAAGTGTCTTACTCTGAACTGATTGACTTTGAGAAAAAATAGTTTTAGAAACCTTAAACTCATTTTTAAAGACCTATCTATAGACACCCCACAAGTGTAGGTAAGACGAAAAAAAATTTTTTTTGTTTCAGTTCCATGTATGGGGAGCCCCCTTCTAATATTATTATTTTTTTATTTTTGTATAAAAATCGTGAAGCGGTTAACATAATACATCTACCTACCGAGTTTGAATGGTGTAGTCTTAATAGTTTCGGAATAAACTGGCTGTAACATACGGACAGACGGACAGACAGACAGACAGATAGACAGACATGACGAATCTATAAGGGTTCCGTTTTTTGCCATTCGGCTACGGAACCCTAAAAACCAACCTTGTTAGGTTATCAGCACCAATACAATACATTACGTTGTAAACCAGTGAGGTTTTTTTTTGTATAAAATATATTTTAGAATATAAACAGTTCAAAAAAGCATAATTCTTTGTCAAGAAACTTAAACAAAACTACTAAAACCGAATAAAGTTAACCCACTATGCGGACTTAATCTCAATGAATACCCTTCGATAGCCACGAAGCCGGTGAGCGCAACCGTCCAATTTTATGTGTTTGTACATCCGCTGTAATCTCAGAAATGGCGGAAGTTTGTACCTGCCCTACGGGGGTAAACAAGAGGGGGTAATCATCTCCTATTAGGGGGCTAGAACCGGTGTGGCTAACTACCACCCTAAAGGAGCTTTCTTGTCACTCGGACAGATAGTTGGAAGAGGGTTAACATTGCTTTGATTAAATGGAAGCGTGTCTGTGGGTTTCAGAATTAATTTAATTGAAAACCAATTGGCGTGACAGTTATATTGGTACTGAAGTAGAAGGCGTGTTATTGTTGTAAGGTATATGGTGCTATGTGGTGCTAAAATGGGTAGTAGCACCTATAACAATCTGCCGGGGCTGCGGGTTGTTCGAAAGAGTTACCGCGGTCTGTGCACACAAAGGGCTCCCGAAGGAACACGGTGGGTTTTAGTCAATAAAAGTCTGACACTCACCCACAGCGGGAGGGGTCATCTGATGATTTCCCATCGAAAAAAAGGTAGCCGTTAAACGCCTATGTGGTGCAAAAATGTGTGGCAGCAACTATAACACAGGATTTTATTCCAGCAATGGATATAGAAGGGTTTTTTGCAAAGACAAATAACTTCGTTTTTATACAACTTAAAACCCAAAAATGAGTTTGCGAGACACTTGTGGGTTGTTAAGGATTGAAGCGATAGACATTATTATTGGGCAAAAGTTCGACTCCTGGCTATAGCTATCGGCTATCGCCAGTGTTCCAACAGTTTCTGAGCATAAATCTCGGCTTTACGGAGCCGCGCTCTGAAATATAGCACGTAGTAACTTCAGATAATACTATTACGCTGATATTTGTATGAATTGTATCTAATTCATAAGTTATTTTATCCTTAGTTTTCTTCCTCTGTTTCTTTCTTTTTATATTGACTTCTCCGTAGACTTAGTTGCCGTTTTTTTTCTTTCATGTTATTCTTGTATTTAATTACATAACTTATTTAGCATTTAACTCCATTTAATATGTTGACTTCTTGTTTGTTTTTCTTATTTATTATTATAATAAAGTACTGTAGTTGTAATACAGCATAAATAATTATTGTAATACGACTTGTACGACGATATGGTCGTCTATAAATGGGGGCGCACACCTGCGCTGTCCCACCGAGTCTATTTGTACGAAGATGCAATTGTGTAGTCTGTTGGTGATCCCAAGCTAAATAAATAACTATGGTTTGGAAGTTTCTCTACTAACTCATCCATATTTCAGTTAGCTTTAAACAATGTACCTACAAAAATAATTCTGGCTTTGATTACTGAAATACATTTTTTATTAAAAATCGCAAGGTAGAAAGATACATTTTATTTCAAAACTATACTCTAAACCACCACTGTCCGCTCCTAATTCTCACATATTCGGGCAACGTCTCCGAGGGCCCCACCGCGGCCACCGCCGGGCACCTGTCGTACAACACACTCATTGCCAAATCCGTAAGGTGCTGTACCCTAAACATACACAAATTTTCTTCTATATCTCGCAGCGACTTCCTCGCGTTGGTGTACATCAACTGCCTGCCGATGTCGTGTGAAGACTTCACCACGCTATCCAATTTGCGCGCCAACTTCATCCGAACCTGGTTTATTCCTCTGTTGACGTCGGCCTGGTGTGCCATTGTACACAAGTACATAAATTGCTCCTGTATGTAAGAGACCGCCTCGTCCAGCAGCCACTTGTCGCCGACGAAGTACACGCCGAACAGACCCACGTCACGGTACGCTATGTAGAACGTCTGGTACCGCTCGCACACTTGATGCAGGGCGCATGCGCGCGCCACCATGGGAGCATTATTCACACCTCCTCCTTGACTCCGATCCCAAGAACCGATAATGTATTTCATAAGCAACATGTGGTAGTATTGAGGGCTTCTGAACCCTGGCGCTTCGAACCCTAGGGCTACATGGCAAAAAGGCATAGAATCGTCGCGGTATATGACCTGAGAGCCAGTGAACCGGTTGTGACCTGTCTCCGGCTCGCCGCTTGGCTGTGGTGCTATGCCTCCAAACCGCGGCTCAGCAAACTGCATCACCTTGTTGTGGGACACGTCCCCTGACGTAGACAACACGAACCTGTACGGCTGGTAGTGCTCGCACATGAAGCTGGAGGCGATGTTGGCGTCAAACCGCGCTATGTTATCAGTTGTGCCAATGACGCGCTGCGCTAGCGGGGTGCCTTGGAAAGCTGTAGCATGCAGGTAATCGAACACCACCTGTTTGGGGTCAGCGTCTGCATCTTCGAGCTCTAGGCCAATGTTGCACCGCTCCTGGTTCATCTCGTAGTCGTTGATGTTCAGTTCAGTCACGATTTTGAATAATTTTTCGATCGCATGGGTTGCGTATTCCGATGGGAGTGTCATGGAGATTGTCTGCAATTCCCTAGTGGTACGGACTGTCATCTTACCTGCCAAGGAGAGGACATTATTTTCGAAAGTTGCGAGGTCCTCGGATACGCACCCCTTGAAAACCATGTGTTCAATGAAGTGCGTGAGGCCGTTGGTGCAGACGGTCTCATAGCGCGGGCCGGCGGCCACGGTGAGCGACACGCACGCGAGCGGGGAGTCGCGCTCCTCCGTGCCGACGCGCACGCCGTTGTGCAGGATGGACACCTGCAGCTTGGGCCCCGCCGCGCACTCCGACCCCCACGCGTACTGCCGCGTGCACACCCTGCTCACACCCCACACACATTTTGATACTGTTTTCAACATTGTTTTAAAATTATATAAACGTCATGTGAATAATGTCTTTTTCCTGCATGAAGGATTTTCTAAAAAGTACAGTTTTACCTATATTCAGTAATAAGTCATTTCACAGTGGAGGTTGAATGACGAGGAAAATAATAATAAGGCATCAAAATTTATAGTACATAGGTATCCCTCTTTATTATGTATAGTAATGGTTCTGTAAATCATCTCTAACCCGTTACAAATGCTAGCAGGAACTCATAGTAATGTGCGAGATAAACTAAGTAACGCGCTTATATTGAATAGTTTTGCATATTAATGAGATAATAGGAGCTAATAGAGCGTGCGGCCGATAATACCTCCAGTGTGTACACTGTACCCGGCACACACTAGTCTAATGCCATGATATAATAGTGTGTACTCGCCATTATTGTTATTATATTATTGACAAATGAAACTGAATTAATTAGCATGCTCAGATATTAATACTTGTATACAAATAGTCCTTAAGTAGTCCATTAAATTAATTATAATGTTTTACATTTATTGTGCGTTGCCGACGATGCAAACGCATACGTGTATGGGAAGATGAGATTACAGAATATTGCTATGTATTAGAGAAGTAGGTACATGTCTGTTATGCATCTATTTGTGTGTGGAACATAATTTATCTTACAGTGGTATTGTTCGCTAGTGTACGTGAAATCCCTCTATTACATAGATTAAAAGTTACGACGTTTTAACAATACTGCATATTTTATGAAACCATTCTTCCTAACCATTATATTTGCTACCATTTATGTTCACTTTTATTTTTTACGCGCTTACTTTAACTGACTAAATCTTAAAAAACGTATATGAACTATGTATTGGCATATAATCCATGAAACATAAATAAGTTCATAAAATATTTATGAGTATATAATTCAATGCTCCAATATGTAAAGGAAAATTACTGCGTGAGTGGTTATTGGTTCAAATCTGTGATGATTTCTGCCACGCTGGTATTCACAGTGTTGCAAGCGTGGCACTTAGCGGCTGACGAGACAAGACGCATCTACAAAGGAGTTGACGACTCCGAAGGGAAGTACTCTTACGTAGTTGCACTCATCAAGGACTACAGACGTGGTACCGGCACCCTCATTGCATCCAACTGGGTGATAACCGCGGCGCACTGCTTAAGCTCTGCCACACACATACAATACGGTGACATGACGGTACCCTTCGAAGATACAAAATTTAAGCGAGCAATCCTGCTGACGGAGCAACCGCCAAGCTCCAACAGTCTGGGGCCCGACCTCGGCCTGATATACATCAGTGCGGTGCCGATGAAGGAGTACGCCATGATTTCAGCAGTCGACTACAAGGTGATTCAAGGTCACGCCATCGAGTTCGCTGGCTTCGGGTTCACACAGAAAGAATGGTCAAAGGATATCGAAAAGATTTTCAAAATGGACCAGGTTAGGCCGCTGCAGATCGGGTTTGGACTCGCGACAGCTTGTGATATAAATGGTTATAAACTCGGGCCGTTTTTGTGCGTAGCCCCCAAGTGCTCTGATAAGGAACAGGTAACACTTCCAGGGGACCCGGGCGGCCCTCTGTTCCACGACGAGAAGGTGGCGGCAGTCCACATCGGCAGCCAGACCATGACTTCCATCCGCTACTACACGCCACTCAGCCCCTACCTCACTTGGATACACAGTGTCATTAATTCTCAACCACATGGCTTTCGTGTTCCACAGAGGATGGGTAAAGACAAAGACAACTCTAGTCCGAGACGTGATTTTCGTAATGTTTCTAAATATCTTTACGGTCTTAAAGTAAGATTGCAAAAGTACAGAGAGAGATTGATGGCAGCCATAGCGAGAAATTCCACATAGTTGCCGCATAGCAGGGCTGTGGGAGAACACTAGTGAAGACTCAGGCGTGACGTCATCGCGACCTGCTCCAAGGCAAGGTTTGATCAAGTTTTTGTTGAGCACGATACGAAGATACTTGATGTGAAAATTATTTTAACGTCATTTTAATTAATGCAACGAAAATAAACAAGAGAAAACAAACAGGTATGCAAGTCATCAAGTCTGAACAAGCACGTGTTTTATTTTCTATTCTATCATGTTGAAATAACAGCTTCATTACTGGCCTAGCCTGCAACTATATTAGGGTCGGCTACCAATCTAACGAGATGCATCTGAGTACCAGTCTTTTACACGGAGCGGCTGTCTCTCTGACCTTCCCAACTCAGTTTTACGGGCAACTAGATACCCCTTGGTAAAATAGTTGTCAGGCTTATTAAAACTGGTTTTAGACTATAATGTTTCTCGATAGTTCTTTTTAATACAACCAGCCTTCCCGAACAAGAGTGTAAAGTTAGAAAGTCTCCAGTTATATGTATTATGCATTCAGCTCGGAGCGATTCTCGTTGAGAACTCCTCAAACAAAGCCGTGGGCTTTGTGAGGACGATGTCGACATGAATATTGTCGATACAGAGATTTATAGCATAGGTAGGTAGATTTTATTAAGAGTTCCATAATTTTGAAAAGCTGCATGGTCAATAACTTTACTTTAACCCGAGGTTTTCCGCGTTTTCACCCGCGTCCCGTGGTATCTGTCCCCGGAAATATACAGCCAATGTCACCCGGGGATAGTGTAGCTTCCAACAATGGAAGATTTTTTCAAATCGCTTCAATAGATTATTTTCTTAAAAATGTTTCTTTGAAATATTTGTGTCTATACATCAATTAATCTGTAACCCTGTACAAAAATGTTTATTGTAGGTTAAACTGGTCTTACTACACAGTGTAGCACAGCTTAACGACATTTGTCAGGCATTTCTTAACTAAATACAAATGACATGTCCATGCTATAGCAATTGCAATAAATAACAGCATAAGTAATACAATTTTGAAATATTTTATGGCTTCAAGGAATAACATAAAAACAATTTGTTTTACGACATATTGCTACATTTTTACGATCACCCTTTTTATGGCTTGTTCGACCGCTATTGTCCAACTTACGATTCTCGTATGTATTTGAGATTATAATACTTAAGTGCAGGTAATGAGAAGTTACAATTCAACCCCTACCTGTCACAATAAATTACATATTTGCTTCTCACTCCATAAAAGCGATATGGAGAAGTTTTTAAATAATCAATAGACTTTCGTTACTCAAACATCTCTTCTCTGCTGATCCTACTGATACTACTGATCTGTAAGCAGAGCTATTCTATTAGTTCTTTATAAACTTCTTCAGTTCTCCCCGTTTTGGTGGAGTTAGGCTGACCGAATCGTAATCAAACAATGATAATTTATTTTTCGGAAATACTATTTAAATCTGAAAATAAGAAAGAATTATGGTAAAGGATGTACTTTATTTTATATCAATCATTACAATACTAGGAAAATGAATTTGCGCTATTTCTAGATACTGACACATCTTTTACATCCCACATATTAACTTAACTATAAGACCTTTTATATCAAGATATCAACATTTAAGTCCTACGTGGAACTGCGCACAACATCATTAAAGCTCACAAACGTTTGTAAGAAGCTTTCGTGAAGGCGCGGCCCCACGGCGGTGCACGGAGAGACTACGCACTACGCACGTGTATTAAGCTTCGCTATGGAAGAAAATGTATGTGGTTGTGTCCACTGCAACCCACGGAGAGGCTACGCACGAATTGACGTCATTGATACATGCGTGGCTTGCTCGAATAGGCGGTTACATAGCTCAACGCTGTCAACGTGGGTCTACGTTTCCACTGGAGTACACGAATATGACCGTCGACTATGAACAGCTCACTTATCGCAGCGTAGCCTCTCCGTGCGCCGTGCCACGCTATACATAGTCGTGTGTCATATTCGTGTATTCCAGTGGAAACGTAGACCCACGTTGTCAAACAAATGAATACACGCAGCTAAAATGCGCCGCGTGCCCGTGCACAGCATGCACCGC
>NWSH02000323.1:1075662-1095949 GCA_002382865.2 Heliothis virescens
CGCGCCTTAAAGTCCACTCCACGTGTCTGAAGGAGTCATATCATATATTTACAGAACGACGAAGGTGAATCCTAAACGAATCTGCCAAACATTCCCAAATCGAACACTAAACCTTCTGCTGTGTGATAAAGGTTGATAAATCTATTGAAAGATATTTGACAGATTGTGGTAGGTTGGAAACGTTTTGGCGTTTGTTATCTATAATAATGTATAGGCGGTGCACGGAGAGACTACGCACGTGTATTAAGCTTCGCTTTGGAAGAAAATGTATGTGGTTGTGTCCACTGCAACCCACGGAGAGGCTACGCACGAATTGACGTCATTGATACATGCGTGGCTTGCTCGAATAGGCGGTGACATAGCTCAACGCTGTCAACGTGGGTCTACGTTTCCACTGGAGTACACGAATATGACCGTCGACTACGTACAGCTCACTTATCGCAGCGTAGCCTCTCCGTGCGCCGTGCCACGCTATACATAGTCGTGTGTCATATTCGTGTATTCCAGTGGAAACGTAGACCCACGTTGTCAAACAAATGAATACACGCAGCTAAAATGCGCCGCGTGCCCGTGCACAGCATGCACCGCGGTGGGGCCGCGCCTTAAAGTCCACGTCCCACGTGTCTGAAGGAGTCATATCATGTATGTACAGACGACAAGGTGAACCTAAACGAATCTGCCAAACTTCACCAATCGAACACTAACCTTCTGCTGTTGTGATAAGGTTGAAAATCTATTGAAGATATTTGACAGATTGTGGTAGGTTGACGTTTTGGCGTTTGTATCTATAATATGTATAGGTACCGCCGATGCAACTTGCAAATAGCAGAAACATTTTACATTGGACACGAAGAACCGACATGACATACCCACTTAGTATAAGAACAACTTTATGTTACGAAACAGACTATCACAAAATATTGAACGAACATAAAAATATACAAATATTTTTAACGTGCATTTCGTTGTGTTTTATGCTTATTGTATAAAGTTGTTATGGTTTGGCAAATATACGAAGAATACTTGAAGGTTTAGTATTTTTACGTACTAAATTCAGTATAGGTTGATATCGTGTTATTATTGAAACCCTGGAAGTATTTGAACAGCACAAATGCATCCGAACGGAAATATTCTTCATTGAAAGCACCTTGGCAGATTATATCTATTTCACCCACTACGTTCAATTAAGTAAGCAACTTATTTGAAGGCTTAAGTTCCTGGGATATATTGTCCTGCCTATGGACTGTGGGATGGTTCGAAAAAATTACCGCTGACCTGGCATAGACGCCACCAGGTCAACCTACCCGAATCTATCAAATTTTACCAATCGAACATTAACCTTCCATTATTGTGATAAGGCTGAAAATCTATTGAACTTAGACAGTTTGAGATAGATTGATGTGCTGTCTGTAAATAAAGGGCGCCAGAAGGCACATGGTGGGCTAGGCGTTATGTACCTAATATAAAACTTACAGGTGATCTGATCGTGGGATGCAGGGAGTATGCACATCTGCATTGCTTGTGTTATTCATGCCGTTGCTGAGCGAGCCACTGGTCCGGATCTCATTGACGGAGGTACCTGGAAGCCGGGCGCCGGTGCGGTGGCTCCACCTTCATACGCTACAGAGAGCAGTTAGGAGTACAAGTACCTCTGATGAGCAAACGACAGCTACACCACATTCTTTGTACCGCATCATCAGACACAACAGGATATTTGATGACTTCAAAAACAGGTATGATCTTTCAAACTACCTGTAACTTTTATTCAGCCACTCTTCAAAACATGTAGCGGAATAATTAGGTGACATAGTTCTGAACTAGTCCTGAGTGAGGAGTGGTTAGGCATGGCTTAAGCAATAGAAGAAGTTTAATTCTACCAAAGCTGACCGTAGTGGAGATATTCTAAAATAACCAATATTACATACCCCGTAAAGTAAAGACGACAGCAGGTCAACCTACACGAATCTGTAAAATTTTTCGGTTATTGTGATAAGGTTCAAAATCTATTTAACTTAATGTTCTGTCATCTGTATTTACTGTGATCAAGTAACGTATAAATGTAGGTAAAATGGTCCTTAATTCGTACAGATCTTGTCGAAGAACTTTGCTATGTCAGAAGTTGTCTTCTCAACGCTATACAACATATTTAGGTATATAAACATTTGTGTAAACAAAATACTATTGCCCATGTATGAATTGTAGATCTTTCCAATATAAGATGGGTGTTTCAGGAGTGGAAGGTTCACGTACGCTGATGGCCATGTGAAGAGACTGCGGTTGCCGGCTGCAGCTCGAGTGCAGTGCGACTGGTGTGACAGCACCGTGGCGAGGCGGCAGCTTCCTATCGTCTCCAGCAAATAAAATTAATTTCTAACTATTTGATACGCTTAGCTATCGTATTTCATTTACTTTTTAGGGTTCCGTACTCAAAGGGTAAAACGGGACGTAAGACTACGTTGTCTGTCTATCTCCGGGCTGTATCTCATAAACCCTGATAGCTAGAAAGCTGAAATCTTCACAAATGACGTAGGTATTTCCGTTGCCGCTATAAAAACAAATACTAAAAACCCTTCGTGCGCGAGTACAACTCGCACTTGGCCGGTTTTTATATATGTACAGACAACAGCAGGTCACGGTACCCGAATCTGTCAAATCTTACCATTCTAACATCAGCTTACCTCTATTGTGATAAGGTTGAAAATCTATCACAAAAATTTGACAGATTATGGTAACGTAATGAGATGTCGTCTACACTTATTTAGGTAGGCGCTAAAATATCTTTTACTTTCACGAAAACCTGGCGATATACTATGAAGATGTCAGCTTGAGACTGCTTTTTATTCTGGTGCAGGTTCCGTAGTAATTCGTGAACCTCAAAAAATAAAAGTCTGAAACACTCCCCAAAATATCCGCTACTTTATGTTTTTCTGGGAAAAAGTGACTTGAGAACTACCCAGCAATACAAATCTGTCTCTTAGGTTTAAAGAACCACTGAAGGTTCATAATAAAAATTGTATGTCCACTGCTAAACATAGGTCTCTCCTGGTATGCCAGTAAGTCTGATCTTCCAATCAAGTCCATATTGTAGGACGTGAATTTCTGCCTTACATATCACCCCACTGGTAGCTGTACTACACTTTGTAGTCAAAAATCTTCGGCAGTATTTCCTTCAGCACATACTATCCATCTAAACTTAACTTCTAAGTAAAACACTGCCGCCAACATTTTAGTTCATCAAGTGACGTGAATTAGGCCGTGTCAGTTGTCACGTAAGGCTAAATAATACGGCGTGAGTGGGTCGTGTGAAATCGCTCACTGAACAAGAAAACAAGTCAACTAGGCGAGCTCGGCACAAAGCAACTAGCTGTATAACTACGTACGTGTGTTGGACTCACTAGTTGCGCAGTTTAGGTTACTTTCTATACCTACCACTTTCTAACATGCTTGCTGTTTGAACTTCTTACACGGATGCTGTCACTTTCTCAAGATATTTGCAAAAAGCAAGTGATTCTTAAGAAAACTAACGGAAACCCTAACTTAGAACATGGGCAGCAGTATGGCAGCAGTAGACACCCTCACTGTAATACATCCTACTTTCATAACATTTTTTAACCTTACGCCAATAAATGGACGCTATGGTTAAACGAAACGTCAATCAAATCTTAAACATAAACACTGTCCTTGCGATATTTTTATTACATAACGATGAACAAAATACGTCTCCTAACATGTGCATGGAAACCGTTGAAATCATTTACCAGACAGCATTCGTATCCGGCACCGTTTATACATTATCTACAAAATCTTCCGAGCACCCTATACTCGAAGCTGATGAACGGGCTCACAGTGGTCACCGAGGAGCGAGAATGTTACAACACCTGCATCGGCCTCTTCATGGACGCGGGCTCCAGGTACGAGAGCAACTTCGAAAACGGAATAGCACATTTCTTCGAACATATCGCTTTCAAAGGCACGAATGCTCGAACCAGGCAAGACCTCGAAGCACAGATGGAGTGCCTCGGTGCTCGTTTCAAGTGCTTGACCACACGCGAACTAGTCGTCTACTCCGTGGAGTGTCTCTGCCAGGACACCCCCCTCGCGGTCGATATACTCGCCGACTGTGTTTTTAACAATTCTTTCAACCCAAACGAAATCGAGTATCAAAAGAGAACTGTCTATGCAGAGATGATAGAACACGATAAGAATCCCAGAAAGCTATTGTTTGACTACCTGCACAGCTCAGCATTTCAGGGCACACCGCTGGGTCAATCTGTGATGGGTCCTAGCTCGAATCTATACAACTTTACCGACGTGACCATCTGTCGGTACTTGTCCAAGTGCTTCGACCCGTGCAGGACGGTGCTGGCTGCGGTGGGCGGCATCAAGCATGAACAGGTGGTCGCACTGGCTAACTGCTATCTGAACAAGCTGGAGCCGCTCAAGTGCATCGATATGGACGCTTATAGGTACTCGGGGTCCGACGTGCGTTACCGAGACGACTCCATGCCCACCGCGCACGTCGTGATAGCCGTCGAGGGTCCTTGTTTATGCGACGACGACAAAATAGTCATGGATATAGCTCAGTACATTATCGGAGGGTGGGACAGGTCGCAGCCGGGCGGGCAGTCGCACCCCGTGCGAGTAGCGCGCGAGGCCTCCATCCACAACATGTGCGACGCTTACCAAGCGTTCAACATCACGTACAAAGACTGCGGCCTGTTCGGAGTGCACTTCATCAGCAAAATAATGTCGCAAGAGGACATGATGGCGTTGATACAAGACGAGTTCATGTACTTGAGTACGTGCGTGACTAATTCAGAGGTAGAGAGGGCGAAGTGTTTTCTGAAAGCCAAGATTTTGTCGGAGACGGAGAGTTCTCACGGCACTTGTATGGAGATAGGGCGGTGGACGCTGTACTACGGCTGCCGGCCGTCGCTGCTGCAGCAGATGAACGCGATCGACCGCATCTCGGTGGCGCACGTGCGCTCCATATGCAACAAGTACTTCTACAACCGCTGCCCCGTGGTGGTGGCCATCGGGCCCACTGAGGCGCTCAGCGAGTACAACAGGATCCGCAGCAACATGTGGTGGCTTCGAGTTTAGATCTTATTTATACTAACCTATTATTTTATTACAGTGTCGTGTTTTAATTTCCATCGATATTTTAATTTCTCTATTCACGTTAAACAATTTATATTATAAATGCCAGATGTGGGGAGATAGGAATAGTGTTAGACAAAAAAAAAACAAAAAAAGGACAGTAAATGAAACAATATTCATACAAAAGTTATAATTTATTATCTTAGTAAAGCTAAAATATAAAAAATATAAAAGGTATTTGAGTATAAACAGAGCACATAGTCATGGTGACATTACCATATATACATATGAATGTACTGCTCCTCGATAAAAAATACAAAAAAAAAACATTTCCGTCTTACAGGAGCGAATTCAATAATATTATGTTTTGAGATACATGTGGTAAAATATTTATTTAGTAAGATATGAAGGATTTAAAAACTTAGGATAATCATAAGACAAATTTTGAATGATGCAGGTGAGATACACTTTCCGTTACTAAGGCCGACTTTCGCGTCTACTCACTAAAAACATACAGTAATGCTGCCTTTGTCAATTGTTTGGAATTCACAGTCCTATAATTATCTTGATTACAAATGTGTCTAGTGAGTACTCGCAAAATAGGGCATAAATCAGATCACCAATGTCGAAAAATTATAACAATATTTAACTAAGCAGAGACACGAAAATGCATTTTGTTTTTCTTTTCATTTTTGAATAAGTACCTGATTTTGATTGAAGTTTAAGAATATTATGTACACTATAAAATTTTTCGACATCCACATAAATAATGTAAATAAAAACATCAGCTTGAAGTTTTCAAACTTAAAAATAAATATAATCACAACTTAGAGAGCTTAGGAGAATTGATCGTGTTAAATAACCATTTTCGTTGTATTGAATAAACTTAGGGCAGATCGGTAATGTAATAAATACATCGGTAAAATCGTTTGAAGATATACAATAATAAATAAAATACTCAGATAAATAATTTAATCGTCTTTACCGTAGTTACGATAGTCGAGTCAATCGTAAACTGTGTGTTTAAAATCTTTCAAGTAGTTTTAAAACAATATCGCACCTACGGTACAATAACGTCACTTATGCATCTTATCTAATTTTTCAGGAGAAGCATTTGAAAATTCAACACCCGATTACATTGTACAGTTGTTGTTGAATAAAAAAATTAATTGATAATAATTAAAACACAACTACATAAGTGACAATAACACACTAGGTAAAGCGGTGGATTAGAAGTATCTTCTCATACTCAGTTCAGTTTTGACAAAAATTGCATAAGTGACGTTATTGTACCGTAGGTGCGATATATAATACGAAGATTGAAAAACATTTAAAAAAAAGCGGCACAACTACTTCGAAATGGTTATATATAGTATAGAGTATATATGTTGGTAAATTCGATACATGTACATCATAAATTCGATATTTTACTTATATCATATGTTAGGAAAACCCCGTCGGACCAGTGAGGGTATTATTATCGTAAATAAAGTCAGCGTCGCTAAAGGTATTGTGTTGGCACCTTTAACTTGCCGACATAATAGCCGCCACACAAATAAAATAGAACAAGTAAAGGGTTCCATCACTTAAAAAAAATACTCAGTATTTCAGTTTCAAAATTTTCATGACTTTGTCTAATCTATACCATAATTTCAGGTCTGACGGGGTAATCATTACATATTGTACTGAAAAATAATAAGTATTGAGCAATATTATTCAATTTCGTTCGATACTGTTAAAATGCGCTTAAATTACTTCGCAATATTACGTATACAATTACTGCAATGCAGTTTTCTTTATATAAAAAGGAATGTTAATGACACAACGTTACATTTTGAATTCTATTCATTTTAAAATGAAGTTGTTTTCGACTGATTTTAATTGAGACAGAGTGTCGTCAAAATTTTGCAGTCAAACGTTTTAATAGCAGCCTTTACATGAGATTCCATCTCTTTAGGACGAATATATATATATGAAGCTGTATGAAGCTCGAGATACAACTCGGCACACAAAAAGTCAGACTTTTGTCATTCTATTCTGCCTTAGCACGCAGACTTATTACATGATCATTTTAGTATCTAGTCTCGAAGAATACTGGCCAATTTATTGGACAATTTATTGTCGAAATTACATACCAAGATATTAGTTCCAAAATATACACATACAAGTATATAAATAATGTAAAATCGCTTATCAAGTATGTATAAGAAATATAATAACTAGAATAGTATAAATGGAATGTAGATCTGTCGTACACAGTGACAGTTAGATCGATAAGACATGAGAATTATATCTAATCTACGAATATCATTCTATTGGTTATTTTGCTTCGTAAAAATACTTAATAATAAATGTTAAAGACGGACAGTTTGATATTAATACGATTGATTAGTTGCCTAAAACGTGTCGTATGGCTGAGTGATCGTTGTGAACGAACAACTTAATGTTTTAGTCCATTTTGGATTTCAAAGGGCTTATAAATTATACAGCTACCATTCAATGTGTTCGAATTTGATTTGATGTAGCCATTTTAAGACGTTGACAAACTGAGAGAGTGTCTTGCAAATGATTCTTCAATACTCTCAAATCATCAACTGTTACCTACTTGTGGAGCAATATGGTAAAATTATTTCGAATTTCTGAATAAAACTGCTTTTTAATAGGTGATTGAATTTCCAAATCTGGTAGTACTGGCCCAAATGTATGTCAAAACTTTCAACTCGGTAGGTTTTTGCATACACAGTAAAGAAGAGAATTACTCATAGTTGAAAACATAAAGAATCAGCAATAGAAGAAGAAGTCATAAGCCTGTTTTTCCAGAGGGTTATAAACATTTCACATCTATTAAAAGCGAACAAATCTTAACACAGATTTGTCTATGGAACTATAGAAGTTTTGGTTTTTGATATTTTAATGGAGGCTGACATACGAACGGACAGTAATTTAAATAGTAAACCCTAAAGAAAAGTAGTTAGATTTTTATATTTCGTTTTAGAAGATATAGGTTTAAACAAGTTTAAAGTGTACAATTTTTAGATTTGAGGCCGTAACATTTCTAATTTCATGAAAAAGTGAGAATAATGAACATAAAAACTATTATTTTTAGAGCCAATAATAAATCAGTTTGAATTTGAAATCCAAAATGGACTAAACTATCTTAAATACTAGGTTTTTGTCATGGATACTTAGATCTGTACTTTCAATGAATATTTGAGCACAATGTAGAAGCTTAGAGTATGGGTAAGATACGTTATTAACATATACAGTACATATATCATCATAGATAAAAGACATATGCGCGACATTCGCTTCTTAATCTAACTGTATAGAATAGATTGATTCGATTTTATACCTGAGGCCGCCTCGTTGCTACGCAAACCATTTTAAATACGTTCATGAAATTCTACGTCATTGCGTATCATTCATTTTGTGAATAAGAAAAAGGCTAGATTAAATATTGACAGCCAATTTCTTGGGCGTTACACGACCTGAGCACTATAAAAACATCAAAATTCTTATATTTAAGACATTTAGAGAGTATATACGACAATTTACAACACTGTTGAGGCTACCTCGAGCTGACTCTAACATAAATCTATTTGGCAACACATTATACTGAGTATTAAATAGAATAAGAGTAAAATATATTCTGAGCGCTTCCATCGAGACTTACTTGAGCGGGCTCTAAGGACTATGTTTTAAAGGCAGTGGCGAGTTTTATATCGAATGTTTTTATTGCACCTTTATTTTATTAAGATGCTTTACAAATATAGCGAATGGTTGCATATTCTTTAATGGTACCTGTCGAGCAATTTTGAAATATCGTGTATCGCCATTGCATNTACGAAGATTGAAAAACATTTAAAAAAAAGCGGCACAACTACTTCGAAATGGTTATATATAGTATAGAGTATATATGTTGGTAAATTCGATACATGTACATCATAAATTCGATATTTTACTTATATCATATGTTAGGAAAACCCCGTCGGACCAGTGAGGGTATTATTATCGTAAATAAAGTCAGCGTCGCTAAAGGTATTGTGTTGGCACCTTTAACTTGCCGACATAATAGCCGCCACACAAATAAAATAGAACAAGTAAAGGGTTCCATCACTTAAAAAAAATACTCAGTATTTCAGTTTCAAAATTTTCATGACTTTGTCTAATCTATACCATAATTTCAGGTCTGACGGGGTAATCATTACATATTGTACTGAAAAATAATAAGTATTGAGCAATATTATTCAATTTCGTTCGATACTGTTAAAATGCGCTTAAATTACTTCGCAATATTACGTATACAATTACTGCAATGCAGTTTTCTTTATATAAAAAGGAATGTTAATGACACAACGTTACATTTTGAATTCTATTCATTTTAAAATGAAGTTGTTTTCGACTGATTTTAATTGAGACAGAGTGTCGTCAAAATTTTGCAGTCAAACGTTTTAATAGCAGCCTTTACATGAGATTCCATCTCTTTAGGACGAATATATATATATGAAGCTGTATGAAGCTCGAGATACAACTCGGCACACAAAAAGTCAGACTTTTGTCATTCTATTCTGCCTTAGCACGCAGACTTATTACATGATCATTTTAGTATCTAGTCTCGAAGAATACTGGCCAATTTATTGGACAATTTATTGTCGAAATTACATACCAAGATATTAGTTCCAAAATATACACATACAAGTATATAAATAATGTAAAATCGCTTATCAAGTATGTATAAGAAATATAATAACTAGAATAGTATAAATGGAATGTAGATCTGTCGTACACAGTGACAGTTAGATCGATAAGACATGAGAATTATATCTAATCTACGAATATCATTCTATTGGTTATTTTGCTTCGTAAAAATACTTAATAATAAATGTTAAAGACGGACAGTTTGATATTAATACGATTGATTAGTTGCCTAAAACGTGTCGTATGGCTGAGTGATCGTTGTGAACGAACAACTTAATGTTTTAGTCCATTTTGGATTTCAAAGGGCTTATAAATTATACAGCTACCATTCAATGTGTTCGAATTTGATTTGATGTAGCCATTTTAAGACGTTGACAAACTGAGAGAGTGTCTTGCAAATGATTCTTCAATACTCTCAAATCATCAACTGTTACCTACTTGTGGAGCAATATGGTAAAATTATTTCGAATTTCTGAATAAAACTGCTTTTTAATAGGTGATTGAATTTCCAAATCTGGTAGTACTGGCCCAAATGTATGTCAAAACTTTCAACTCGGTAGGTTTTTGCATACACAGTAAAGAAGAGAATTACTCATAGTTGAAAACATAAAGAATCAGCAATAGAAGAAGAAGTCATAAGCCTGTTTTTCCAGAGGGTTATAAACATTTCACATCTATTAAAAGCGAACAAATCTTAACACAGATTTGTCTATGGAACTATAGAAGTTTTGGTTTTTGATATTTTAATGGAGGCTGACATACGAACGGACAGTAATTTAAATAGTAAACCCTAAAGAAAAGTAGTTAGATTTTTATATTTCGTTTTAGAAGATATAGGTTTAAACAAGTTTAAAGTGTACAATTTTTAGATTTGAGGCCGTAACATTTCTAATTTCATGAAAAAGTGAGAATAATGAACATAAAAACTATTATTTTTAGAGCCAATAATAAATCAGTTTGAATTTGAAATCCAAAATGGACTAAACTATCTTAAATACTAGGTTTTTGTCATGGATACTTAGATCTGTACTTTCAATGAATATTTGAGCACAATGTAGAAGCTTAGAGTATGGGTAAGATACGTTATTAACATATACAGTACATATATCATCATAGATAAAAGACATATGCGCGACATTCGCTTCTTAATCTAACTGTATAGAATAGATTGATTCGATTTTATACCTGAGGCCGCCTCGTTGCTACGCAAACCATTTTAAATACGTTCATGAAATTCTACGTCATTGCGTATCATTCATTTTGTGAATAAGAAAAAGGCTAGATTAAATATTGACAGCCAATTTCTTGGGCGTTACACGACCTGAGCACTATAAAAACATCAAAATTCTTATATTTAAGACATTTAGAGAGTATATACGACAATTTACAACACTGTTGAGGCTACCTCGAGCTGACTCTAACATAAATCTATTTGGCAACACATTATACTGAGTATTAAATAGAATAAGAGTAAAATATATTCTGAGCGCTTCCATCGAGACTTACTTGAGCGGGCTCTAAGGACTATGTTTTAAAGGCAGTGGCGAGTTTTATATCGAATGTTTTTATTGCACCTTTATTTTATTAAGATGCTTTACAAATATAGCGAATGGTTGCATATTCTTTAATGGTACCTGTCGAGCAATTTTGAAATATCGTGTATCGCCATTGCATTTAAAACATGGCGTTTGAATAAATCAAAGTATTGTAAGCATATCGTAAACGACAGAGGCCTTACGGTTGCACCTTATACACTCGACATATACTATAATGTAAATAGCATTGGTATAAAATTAATTTGGTAAAAAACACATCATATATCAATATAAATGCTAAAAATCTACAAGAGCTATCGTTACTATGGAATGTCTTAACTCATACCTCTTAATAATCTCTTTTAAAATCTTAAAATCGCTACGTTACTTATCCATAAATATCATATAATAATATAGTTAGCAAAAAGTTTCTATTTTTTTTAAGATTATGCACGCTTACATCTAGTGGAATGTAAAGAGATTTTTTTTAATATCATAGTGTTAGTCACATTACCCCTTATAATATTAATGGTTAGTTACCCAAACCTTTGTAAAAATACACCGTTTATTGGACGTTTTTGATATTTTTTTTTATACATTTTCGTTTTTAAATTGGCGCGGACCCGTGGGTCGTACAAAATATACATAAAAGCGCCGCACACCGGGTGTGCTACAATCCAGGGTTCACCTCGATACAATAAGAGAGCTAATGACTACAATACATTTCGACTTCATTACGATGGGACGATTCTTAAAACGTTAAAGCTATTCGCGCTTTAAAGCCTGACCAGACAAACGTTAACACGAGTAACCACATAATTACAAAACGACATTATCAACCCGTGCGATATTTTCCGGCCACAATTTGACAATTTAATACCTTATCTTATATTGGAATGTGATTTGTCACCGAACTGGCTCCGCGAGCCGTCACTCTCGCTTCTACTAAGATATAACCGAAAATATTACTTTATCAGTCAAAATAAACATACTTCTTTACTTTTTACTTCAAAATATACATAAAATGATTGGAGGGTTCCGCCGAGCGAGAGTTCTGTTTCCAACGGTGAACCGAAGTGGAGCATATCTTACATAAACAGTCGCTTGAAATATTGAGGTATAATTTTAATATTCTTAATACACCTAAACAACCCTTGTATAATATTTAAAAAAATGTATACATCGCTAAAACTATGTTGTACGTATAAAATTGTTCACGTTTACGGGGACTTAATTAAACTTAAAAAAATAAAACTTAAAACCTAAGTAAAGCATACATAGATGATTAATATACGATATCGTATTTTGTACTGTAAGGTTATGCTTTATACGGTGTTCACTCACGGTGAATGTTCTCATAAAATTATAATGTTTGTACATCGACGCGGAATGGCAACGTTGTTTGTTCTATAAAATCTAATCGGTTTCGGTCTAGCTGCCTAAAATAACTTGTACTTGGTCTATTATGAAATATCATCTATCGTTCATTCTTTTATTTTCAAAAGATACTTTTATACAAACCGTTTACAATTTGAGCAATGTTTATGTAATAAAAGAATGAATGATAGAATACAAGTTTATAATCTCGTTTGTTAAAAAAAGCGCAGGATGGGCAACCGCGACACAGACTAACCCTACGTGTAGATTCATTGTCACCACTAGAGCTGAAGATCAGAATCTTAAAAAATCCTTCAAAAATCTTAAGTAATACTTATTAGTTAAAGTTAAGAGTATAGAGTATAGAGAATATAAGAAGAATGGCATCATTCGCAGTCTTAAATCTAAGCAATATTGCAGTAAATGAGATTACAGAGCCGGCCGGCCCAATCCCGCGCTTTTCACATAAATAAAATAATGCATGAATGTATATTTTTCAGTCTTTGGAATTTGTGTATTGGAATGTATTTTTATATATAAAAAGGTGTATAAATCTGACACGATTCCTAAAATTTAGGGTCCCTGATGTCCATAAAATAATTTCTTTAAAAATTTCACTGTTTCTAATATCAAAATAATCTAAACCGTAGCGTTTATCTCGTCATAAGCTACACAGAACATCAAGAGGGACACAAATCTCGAGGTACAGTTAATACTTACAATAAGTAAAAATGCAGAGTATATTACTCGTCGAATACAATTCTAATCTCAAGTTACAGAAATGCGTTCATAATACGTCGGTTAGACACAAATGTACGTCTTGTATACGTGTGGGTTTAGCACGAACTGGTGTTAAATTGCGGATTTTATAACTTATCTACCCCTTGTGATTTGACTACAGATTGAAATTTGACATAATTTATATGAAGATTATTCCAGAAATTAATCTCTAATCGTAAATTAAGACATAGATATGCTATAGAAATCCGTAATAAGTAAGTGTAATAAAAGCGATTTTTGAGTAGAGTATTTGTTTTTGAAATACTTATTTTATTAAAATTTTGGAGTTTGTTTTTACTATAACATGCATTGTTTTAAAATACATTCTTTTGTTTACTCTGTATGCCATAAAATTGTTATTTGTACATTCAAATTATGTACTATATCAAAATTTGCCACTCTGGGACTGAAAACGTTAGCTTAAGTTACAAAAATCGCTATCATTGCCACTTACAGGTACCAAAAATTCGTGCTAACCCGAAGTTTAACATTTAGGCGCACCGTACCTTCTTATAGCCCATTTTGAAGACAAGGTTTTTGCTCCAATAAGAGTGCATTGTAAAGTTTCTGTAGAGCTGTTCGGGATGCACAAAGTCGTATATGAGGGGCTGCCGAGTGAGTGGACATCATACGGTTTCTGTATCGGCTTCGGTCTTCGGGATCACGGCTTCGGGGAACTTCGCTGTCTCCGGAGTGGTGGGGAAGCTGTTCGAGTCTGATGTCTTTGCTTCTGGTGTTGATGTCGAGTAACTAGAATGGAAAGTTTCAATACTCAATACCCAATTACTTTATTGCATTCCATAATGTATTTTACAACAGTTGGCATTAGTTAGAAGGTACAGAAACAATTATGGACCCTGTCGGGCAAAGCAAAAGTAGTTTTTTATAGAGGAGAGGATGAAGAGCGTTTTTTTTTTTATTTAAAATACTGAATAGGGGCAGAAAATTTAAATTTCAAAGTTATGAGTTTGATGTCTATGTTGAGTGTGTTGGAATGTCTGTCGGTACGTATTTGTTTGAATTATTTGATACGTTTTGTGACTGTTCTTGTTGTCATCGATCTGGATAGAAAGAAAAAAGAAATGATAGTGAAGAAAGAAAAGAATGACAGCAGGTCTATTTATCCGAATCTAAAAATTTTCCACCACTGTGATAAGGTTGAAAATATGTAGGACAAGTCTGATAGAATGAGGGTAGGTTGATGTGTTGGTGTCCAAACAAGTAATAGGTATAGTAACAGAGTTGATAGAAAAGATAAGAGAATGCTCCTCGTAATATATTTTTAATTAGCTCTCGTCATCCGGATAAAAACATATAGCTAAAAAAACGTCTATAGCTTTCTTCGATAAATGGGGTAACTAACATTGAAAGAATTTTTCAAATTAGACCAGTAGTTTCTGAGATCAGCGTGTTCAACCAAAGGTTCACCACCTGTGAAACCGCAGCCGTGGCTAACAACGTCGCTTCCCTGTGCGAGCTCCCCCGGGCTGTGACCAGCGTGTCGTCCGCGTAACACGTCAAGTCGGCGCCCGACGGAAGCTCGCCTCGCAGCACCCAGTCGTAGCCGATGTTCCACAGGAGCGGCCCCAAGACCGATCCCTGCGGAACACCGCACGACCCGCACACCGCACCGCACAACTCCAGGGTAGGGTGTTGAATGCGTTGGAGATGTCCAACGACACCGCCAGCACCACCCCACCCCGGGACACCGTCTCCTCCGCCAGGGCTCTCACGCGCATGATAGCGTCTATTGTGGAGCGCCCGCGCCGAAAACCAAACTGGTTCTCGTCCAGATCCGGCCCCTCTCTGCACAAGTGGCTGACGAGGCGATCTGCGATGACACGCTCAAATAGTTTGCCCGCCTCGTCGAGCAACACTATGGGCCGGTATGCGGACGGCGAGTCCGCGGGGCGCCCCTCCTTCCTGAGCAGGACCAGCCTCCCCTCCTTCCACACACTGGGAAACTGACCCCGCTCGAGGCATGCCGTGAAGAGCCCCCTCAGCTGGGGCTCTAGCTCCTTCAGAGCTAGGACGAGAGCTCGGCCAGGAACTCCGTCGGGTTGAAATACAATATCCTTTCGTTCTTTAAGCCATTTAAAAAAATCCTACATATCTATACTAATATATAAAAATACAAATGTTTTTAGCCTTGATCACATTTCTATGGCATGATCCTATCCTATCTAGAACTTTATCTGGAACCTCTATCTTCAGCGAGTAAAACCACAAGAAACAATCAATAATCATAACCAATTCACCAAATAAATCCTACTAATATTATACGTGCGAAAGTTTGTGAAAACAGATGTATGCCATGTATGGGTATATTTGTTACTCTTTCACACAAAAAATACTGGACGGATTTTGATGAAACTTAGCAGTAGTATAGCTATGTATCAGAATCACATATAGGCTACTTTTTATACAGGTACGGAAAGTAGTTCCCTCGGGAAGCGGGTGAAACGACTGGTATACTATAAACCCATCACCTACCTTAACAATAAAGACGAATTAGATCATTAACTTTAAATATAGTCCACTCATTAGTAGCAGCAGTGAGCTACATATAAGAAGAAGCTGACAGTTTTCACTGACTTATTTATGCTGACTAACAGCAACTGTCAACTTCGGCAAAAAGGTCAGACCATAAATGGTGAAACTTACCGTAGACCTTATTAATCTAACCGGACCCTAACAGTTTACAATAAACAAAAACTAATCAACTTTAAACAAATAGTTTTTACTTACGCCTGCCTCATCGCCTCGCCTTGTCCGATTTGCGCAAGGAACGCCTTATTGGACTCTGGGGTCAAAGCCGGCGTAAAACTGAAAAAAGTGCGCAAAATCATTAATATAAATAAATCGGTTCTGTAGATTTGGTGTGAAAGCACAAAAGACAGTCACTTTCCGATGTATAATATTTATAAAAATAATTAAGAATATTTAACAAACGCACATACAGCCTCTACAAATCTATACTAATATTATAAAGCTGAAGAGTTTGTTTGTTTGTTTGAACGCGCTAATCTCAGGAACTACTGGTCCGATTTAAAAAAAAAATCAGTGTTAGATAGCCCATTTATCGTGGAAGGCTATAGACTACTTTTTAACCGGATGCGCGCAGTAGTTTCCACGGCAAAACGGGTGAAACCGCTGGCGGAAGCTAGTCGTCTATAGTATAGAAAGTTAATATCCGTTACTTATGCAGATTCCTTACAAAAAAATATAATATGTCGCTTAAAAGTATTACATGAAGTGTCCATGGGACCTCACGGCTCTCTAACGTAAAGGTTCAAATAAAATTATAGTAGGTATAAGAAAATCTTTAATATAAAAATCACCCCCTATTTTTCCTGGTCATCAGATCACGCGTAAACGGCTGGACCAAAATACTACTTTTCACGTTCGTAGGCAGAAAAAGGGTCTTATAAAAGGGCCGTATGACATAAAAAAGCTCTCGGGACACGAGTGAAACCGCGGCGATCAATAAGTATATCATAAACTACACAAAAATTCGCTCAACGAAATATAAACTTGCATAATAACTTAACATTTGCACAGCGTTTTATTAAGACAAGTAAGAATTTATAAATATTTTCGCTCACTCGCTATTTGCTAACAAAACAATACTACCTAAATGAAAACATTCGACAAAGGCATACCTAAATAAATTACTTCTAAGATAATAAATATTCGTCTCGGCATTGTCTTACGAATAACTAAAGTATTTCATAACAATAGCTTTATTTGTATGTATCAAACACGTGTCAGGAGTTGAAATTTATATCTACTAATATTATAAAGAGGTAAAGTTTGCGACGCTGT
The DNA here is from genome assembly GCA_002382865.2 of Heliothis virescens. Taxonomy (NCBI): domain Eukaryota; kingdom Metazoa; phylum Arthropoda; class Insecta; order Lepidoptera; family Noctuidae; genus Heliothis; species Heliothis virescens. Next base: position 1,092,978 of record NWSH02000323.1, read on the forward strand.
TGGTATTAATCAATTTTTCCATTTTGCAAATTATGAGCGACAGTCAAATCACCTAAGAAGCCCCAGCGTTGAGTTTTCTCAAATCCATTTAAATTGTAACAACTACTACTACTGAATAGCATCCAGGGACGCTGGCTTTACAGGTTCCACCAACTTCCATACTCCGGGCCGCTTTGCAAAACTTTCTAAAAGCTAAATATCAATTTCAGCACCACCCAGGAGTCGAACCCGGGATCCCATGCACAGCAGTCACACTGACCACGTCCTACACTGCAATTTATAAAAAATCGGGAAAGGAAAGTAGTTCCAATTGAACGCGAGTAAAGCCTTAAAAAACAGCTAGTCATAAATAAATTGAAAGTCGCAGTAATTTGCGCGTATATAACATTAGCCTTGCATAGCGCTCTGCAGATTTAAAATATAAATAATAGTAACTATGCTATACTACTACATATCATTTTGTACAGCTCTTAGCAAAGAGAGGCCAGCAACTTAAAAAACCTGCCAAGTGCGAGTTGGACTCGCGCACAAAGGGTTCCGAACCATTATTGCAGAAACGGAAACACATCATTTGAGAAAATTTCAGCTTTCTAGCTATTACAGTTTATGAGATACAGCCTAGAGACAGACAGACTACGGAGGCTTAGTAATAGGGTCCCGTTTTACCCTTTGGGTACGGAGCCCTAAAAACGTCAAATAAGGTTTCATATATAAATGAGCATGTAATGCTATTCCTTTCATATAAGTATATTATCATCAGAACTGATACAACTATCAAAGTTCAAAGTTTTTACTATTGACGAGTCCGACAGCATCGGGTTATTTCTGTATTACAAACGTATTGTCATCAGAAATGTGTATGTAATATGACGAAGTCATATCCAAGTCTAGAGGAAATGCCTCAAATGGCTTGCGAGATTTGTCTCACACTAACTAAAAAGGCAAGTTCTTTGTAACAAATGCTTAGCACATTCGCATCATAGAGAAATGCAATCGCTATGTACTTACATCTGCATAGCACTAGATTATCACATCAATTTCTCATAAAACAAACTTCCTTGATAAACCTTCAAGAAAGATTAAGTGGTCTATGTTCCCATGTGAACGGAAAATATAATACTGAGATAATCTTTCAAACTAATAGTTACGGTATTAATAAAGCGACAAACAAACCCTTCAGCTTTGCAGTATTACATACATAGCCGAGCATAATCTTCTTATATATAAAAATGAATCGCTAAATGTGTTGGTAAGCGCATAACTCAAGAACGGCTGGACCGATCGGGCTTATTTTGGTCTTAAAATTTTTGCACAGATCGAGGGAAGGTTTAAACGATGAGAAAATATGATTATAAAAAAAAACAGGATCCGCGTACGAAGTCGCGGGCAGAAGCTAGTATTTAAATATATACAACTTCTTCAAAATTTACCACTAATCTGCTATTTCAGTCACTGCATACTTGTACGTCCCAAAATATTAAAAAAAAAAGTTGATAAAGATTTGAAAAACAAAGATTCAATTTGGTCAGACGGTTATCAGTTCAACCGTTTTACAGAGAAAGCATAGTAAACAAATAAGTCAAAGATTAGGATCCACCATTTTGCCATAGCGGCCATCTTGTGCTCTTCTAAACTGTTAACATGGATATTTCGCAAAAGATTGAATTCGCTTAGCAACGCATAGGATGTAACTTAAATACACAATAGACTAAAATAACGCATAGCATAAAACTTAAATATAATACTAAAAAAATGTACAATTAAAAAGTAAAAATATACATAAAATCGGAAAATAATTCTGCCGTGAGGTCCTAGAGCAGGGGTCGGCAACCTGCGGCTCGCGAGCCACATGCGGCTCTTTGGATGGGAAGCTGCGGCTCTTTAGTTCCATACACAAATATTATTTATTTTATAAAATAAAAACCAATTAAAGAACTTTCTCAATCGATTAACAAAGATTCGGCACCATTTTTATCTCTCAGCCACTTTTACGTTGATTCCTGAGGAGGCCTCGCAGAAAAACTAGTTACCTATTTATTTTCGTTTCGCCAGTCACCCTGGTTTAGATTGCCGACCCCGAACAATTCGGGAGAAAGCTAGGCAGCTGATAATGAATTTTACTATTTTAACATTTACTAATTTTAAATTAGAATTATGCTCACAGTTCCGGTTAGCACAGCTTCCGCTGAGAGAAGTTTTTTAAAGTTGAAATTTATAAAAATCTATTTGAGAAGCACGATGAGGCAAGATAGAATATCCGCGTTATCAGTTCGGATAATCGAAGCTGAAATAGCGGCTAAACTTAACTACGACACAATACTGAAAAGGACAGTGAGTCTGCACGCTGAAAGGTTCGACTACTTCAATTTCTATGTGTGTGATTATTTTTCGTCATCATTTTATTAACAATAAAACTCGATTATTTTTTAATCTGGCCCACTTGATTTAACGATTTTTCACTGCGAAGTAAAGGCCTCGCCAAGGGCGGTTCGTGGGGGTCTTAATGGTGGTCAAAATGGAATGTGCAACTAAATTAATTATGAATTAACTTCCAGACCTATATTTTGTCTTGGCTTTCATTAGTGCTTGTAAAGGCCTAAGTGTAATAAACGACTTGGTTTTGAAAAAAAATCGCGCACTCTTTTATTTCTACGTGCACTTTTTCCTATGTTTAATCCTCGAACTGATAAAATTTTTCGCGCTCGCTTCGCTCGCGCATTTATATTGCATACTAACTTCTGTTAGCGACTTCGTTCGCGGAAAATGTCGTTTATGCCAGCGACAACGGGTCATCATAATCAAAGATCTTTCCCTTCACTTCTCTGCTCCCATTGATTTTAGCGTGATGAAAAGTATATATATCTGTCGAGTAGTTTTTGTTTCTAAACGGTTATACAGACAGACAGACAAAAATTCTACTGATTGCATTTTTGACATCAGTATCGATCCCTAATCACCCCCATATAGTTATT